>JADANM010003811.1:4395191-4439280 GCA_026213755.1 Eurema hecabe | reverse complement strand
AAAAATAAATTAGGATAAAATTTCCGAATAATCATTACGCTCTTTTGAATGCTATCGAAAGCCAATTCTACAAAGTATATAGCTACGAAGAGTATTGCAATAAAATATTGCACACGCTTGCGTGTTACAAGTGCATAGTAAAATGGGCTCAATCGAAGTCTGCTACTTATTGTATTATGTAATGGACATTCATTTTTAATTTCTCAAAGCGAGTATAATGACTGTGTCCTATTGCTCGATGATATTATTTTCTCGTAAAACTTATCTTATAAAACAACAAAGCTTATCATAACTAACCAACTCCCGCAATTGAGTTGTTGTACCGTAAAATTTTGTGAGATCCATGTAATACCAAAACTTAAAAGAAAGGAATATTTTGTCCATAAGTTTTGTCTTTAAGATCTAACGGCTAACTTAACAACATCATACCGTTACCATATCAATATTACAAATCTTTATCGTTCTGAATAAATTTATTGATGTATCTATCGCATAAAAACACAATATATCCCACGATACATATATATATGTATTATGTATATGTCATTTAGATGATTTAGAGCGATTATCAAGTTTATTAAATTTATTTAGAACGTTAAAGAATTTTAATGAACTGGAAGCAGAAAGTTTGTATGAAGAAATATTAAATTATGTCCAAGTGTACTATTTCACAAGGAAGAAGCCGCGGATATCAGTTATTCTTATTACAAGTATCAAAAGTAAAATCAAGCTCGAATGTAAAGATGTTTGCCATTTTGGATCTGCATTGGGTATTATTTATGTGAGTCATTCCATTTATCAACGTTGAATATGAAGGGGAATTCCTTTAGCGAAAACATATAACAATGATTACATATTGTTGTGAATCGTTTAGGATTAATGTTCTACCTACAACTGCATTTTTACTTAACTCAAGATATAATATGTGAACAACGATAGCTAATATAACAAAAACTTAATGTATAAATAAATAAAAAAAAATTCCATCAAAGTTTTGGTAGATAGGTATGTCCGAAACAAGTTTTAAAGTTTAAATTATACAAAAAAGATAATGTTCATTATCATAGATAAAGAGTGCAACACGTCAGACCTGTTTGACTTATATCATAAAAAAACGATTGCATATTATAAGGATTGAATAAAAAGACTACATACAGTAGACGCATCTAGGGACTGTCCTCGCAGTGCGTGAGTGCCAAGAGTTAACGCCGCCACCATGACGGGCGTTGTCGCCCACAGTACGACGCAAATCGCATCCAAATACTTTCGGCCGCGAAGATACCGAAGTTCTTCAGAACGAGCATCTATTAGACAACACATTTATGTTTATCTCCACATACACGTGACTGGCGAACATCAATAACGTAATTTAGCTTTCATACAAATATTAACACATATCAAATTTGTTCAAAATATATTTGAGTATAGTGTCTTTATATAAACTTGGACAATAGAAAATTAATCAAAAATTCTTACCAGACACTCTATCAATGAAGTAGTCTTCCCAAACGTGAGCTTTAACTGTCCTAATTCCTCTTATCATATCACATATTAAGTTTACTCGTATATCTTTATGCTTCATCATTTCTGTGCTCAATTTGCCAATTTTATTAGCTATCACTTTGTTTATAGGTATTAGAACAACCGAAAATGCAACACCAGCCAAAAACGATACTCCAACTTGGTCATACAGAAGAAATAGTGTAATGGCTAACTGAAATAATTCTGATATTATAACAATATTATAAAATGATAAGTTATATATTGTTTATAATTATACTAACTCATACACATATCAATTTATATATGAGCAAAATTATACTGTAAAAGTAAATTCAGTCAGCTGTTAAATAAGCTTAAACAAATTAATTGATTATATAGGAAATAATTATTATGTAATATTTTAAAAATAAAAATGTGATTTGGTAATCAAAGTTAGTTGACAGTTATTCACCTGTAAAGGAATACTCCATAGCGCATGAAAACTGGGACAGGAATTTACAATCCTGTCTGTGTCTGTCGACATAAAATTTGTAATTTCACCAATTGTAAATGTGTTCATTAATTCAGTGGATGTTACACTCAGAGTTTTTCTCAGTATTGTAGATACTATTGCACCTCTCATTTTAATCCCAATTATTGACATTAACCAATTGAAATGCACATTACAAAACGCTGCAACTAATGCAGCTAAAAGTAAACATGAAGCATAAATGTATCTGTAATAAAATTATAATTATACATATCACATTTGTAATCTATTAAAAATTTAGTTTCAAGTTACATTAATTTATTAAAATCATACCCATAATGTTGATCAATACTTTCATCTTCAACAAACTTCACCAATTTATTAAGAAGGATAGGCCCAGCAAAGCCAGCCATATCAAATGCTAGCTTCAATATACCAATCCCATAGAATTGAAGAGCGAAACACTTATGAAGAGCTCTTATCAAAGTTACATTTTGTCGCCGAGAGGGTCGAAGTAGTACTCTCGAAACTGGAGTTACAGGTGTAGAAACTTGTGGTTGTGATTCACCAGTTGCTCCATAACCTTAGAAATGTGATTAGGATAGAGTTAATTGAGTGCCTTAAGTTTCTAATTAGACTGAAGTTTATAGTTGACTTTGTGACGTGTATAGAAAATTTCTACAATATTATTGATATGACTATTGTACTTACTACCAGGGCCTATAAAAGGTTCATGTGGCACATCAGCAAACTGCTGGTAATTGTCTACATTTCCAATAAGTGCTCTATCTATTCTAGCTCCAACATATGAGCATCGGTAGGTGGCAGGAATATCATGAAGTTCCTCTGGGTCTTGTAGTTTATTTTCTAAGCCTATTGACATATAAATATGACATCAAAATAAAAGAATATACTAACATGTAAAACCAAATAATATTTTAAGGATAAAATAAGTACCTTTTTTTAGAAGTGGATCGACCCAAGAAAATGTTAATTTTGAAAAACAACCTGCTCCTTGCATAGCAGTCCCCAAGACACCTTCATCAATATGTGGGAGTAGTGGAGTATATTCACTCTAAAATTATTATTTTTAAAACAATAAAAGAAACACTCAATATATATAAAAAAAAAACCTATACAAATCTACTTACATGAGAGTATTGGGAACCAACAAGCCATGGTGAATAGAATGTGGGTCTTGATTCACTTGCAGGTAACAATGTTAAGAAATACAGAACATGGCAAACCAAGGTGGCGATACTGTATGCTGTTGGATCTCCATTTATAAAAGTGCTTCTTAATTCTATAATATTTAAGATGACTGCTGCACTCCATAAGAGCAATAAACTGACAGGTCCACGAGAACTCTGCCCTAAGCGATGTTTTAATGCTAACACAAACCCAAAATGTACAAGCCATGCGAAACATGATACTCCTGCAGTAAAGTAATCAACAGGAAACAGTTCAAAATTTTGCGATGTTAAATAAACATACACTTGTACTATTGGTGTTAACATTAGAGCGAGTACTATAAAACTTCGAAGCATAATAACACGTTCCTGAGGTTTTTCTCTCACTACCCAATCTTTTCGGTATCCTACGTAATACCCTGATATGATGGCTAACAAAGAATAAACAGGTATCTGTAAAAATAGTTCCTGAAAACATACTCCAAAGTCCTTTGTGGTATCGTTCCAAATATGAAGGCCCGAGGGGCCACACATATCCTCCCATTTGAAAGATAAGTTCATAAATGCACTCATGTTTACTAACAGTCATATATTCCACATTATAATAAAAATTTAACGTGATATAAATTTATGTTCAAGTTTTTATTCGTCGTCATTATATCCACTTCTTTGTCGATTTTTTAAGATAAACAAATCTTCTAACTAATAAAAAAGCACAATAGAAAACTTAATCTCCTATTTAAAAACAGAATACAGATTAGACCACAGTTACTCCGGATTCAGGATTCGGCCACTGACTGATTAATGACATTGTAAATTATGACAGATGACACTGTCATTTTATTTTTTTTCTTTCTTTTCTTTCTTATATATTATTATGGCATTAGCGTCTAGCTTTTTGCCAATGTCAATGTAATAAGAGGCAACGTGGTCAAGATAAAAGTCTATATGAGTCAAGTAAAATCGTCATCAAGTCGTCTTTAGTCGAGTCAGTCAGTCGTTTCGTTCTGCCCTTCGTAAAGTGATTGTGAGCTTTACGAAGAACCTAAACGAATCTTGGAGCAATCGGAACGACGCTACTATGCGCTCTCGAATAAATTCTTCATTTCCTGGACACTTATTAGCTAATTTACTGCATGCATCACTATCACAATCAAACATTAAATCACTTTATGTACCAAAAAACGAATATTCAATCGAGATTGCAAATAGACGCCGCAAGATTGCCGCCAAAACTTCCTTTTTATTTTTTTCTCCTAAACATCGTTATAAATCATTTGGATGAGGCATGTTCAACAAATTTATTAACCTTTTATGTAAGTTTATTTTATTGGTTTGTATAACTTGTACCTTTTAATATTTTAGAAAAAAAAATATTTTCTAATAGTTTATGCCAACATGCCAAATGCCAAGGATCTCTATCTTTAAAAAGGATTTGTCAATTGTCATTAAAAAATTGTGATTAGGTAATAATAAAAACAACTACAATTTCACCAATCTTTTAAATACACACCTAATACTACCGACTACGATATAAAGGCAAAGCTATTTGCAACTTTTGTTGATAGAATATAGATCATAGAGTCAGACTGAGACTTGGGGATTCGTAATTACTTTGTGTACATTTAAGTAGGTAATTTGTCATAATTTAAATTCAATATGACTAGCTTCTACAAAGATCAACAAAACGATAGTTTTGATCCAATTCTTGATATTATTGACTATTTAGTACGATGTGCTAACATATCATTTAAAAATGCTCATCCTAATGAGAAGGATATAAGTACGGCTGATAAAAGTGCTTATGCAATTAATTTGTATAACAAATCCCCTGTGCAATTTCTTATCCAATTCGGTAAATATTTGTCTCCTAATCATTTACAGTATTTTGAATCTTTGCCTATTTATCAAAGTGATAAAGCTTTTTATAACTGTATCGCGGAACTTAAAATATATCACACCGATGAAAGTAAAACCAGAAGAATAAGAAACAGAAGGTATAAAGCACTCCAAAAATTGCAAGAAAATACTGACTACTTTAGTGAAAAAGAAATGATGTATAGAAATCCATTGTTATATGAGCAGTTAGTTGGGCAATATTTAATGGATGATGAGATACAACAAAGGGATGCTGCTGACAATGATAACTTGACACTGCTTGGTTTAATTTTAGAAACCGTTGATCGAAATCAAATGCGAGAAACAAAAAATGTCCAAATGAATATTGAAGATCAGGAACATTCTTCTGAGTGTGTCAGTAAACAACCAGAAAAACCAGTAGAGAGAAGAAAACAATGGGGTGAATTTGATGTCCCTGATGAGCCTCCACCATCAAACAAGCCTGAAACAAGAAAGCAAACTATGATCAACGCTACTGAAAAGAAAGTGTTAAGAGAAGAATTCTTTCAAGAAATGTATAGTAGCTTTATTGATGGTAGAGATGTTGACTTTGACTATAGTACTGTGGATAACAATGAAGATTATGATGACCTTGAACAAATATCACAAGATGCAGAGGACAAATATTTTGACTCTGAGAATAATGACAATGAAACTTTAGAGGAGCACATGACACTAGTCCAGGAATATGGATCTAAAAACACCAATGATAATGAAAATGATCCTTTAGATTTATTTATGCACCATCTCTCAAGAAAATTAAATAATGCAACTTAATTGTTATTTTAAAATTACTTAAATCATTGGGTAACTTATTCTGTTAATTTTACTTTCAATATATATTTCAGCCTATGTGTACAAATTAAATTTATGCAGACTGTAATTTATGTTATCACCATATTAACAATATTAGTTGTTATTATAATATAGTAAAATGTTGTTTTACTCAATGTTCAAACTATAATATTTAGATACTAATAGATACTTCAAAAACTTCCATTCTCCACTCCTTAAACATTGATAATATTTATATAGATGACATTCTCATAATAAAGTTATTTTTAAGAGATAGTTCTTAACTTTCTAGGCATGTATGGATACAATAAACCGATTTTGAAAATTGTAGTTAGAAAATGATATCGCGATTTACACGTAGGTAAGCCATAGGACTAGGAGAGTTATTTCAAAAAATACAGAGTACAATATAGACGTATAACACATAGACTGAGAGGCGAGAGCCCTTAATAATAATGGGTCCACCGTAAGTGAAGGAAAACTATATTTAGTTAGTCTAAAAAGCACGTTCTTTTATTCGCTGATGCACATAGGCCTTCCGATATGTGTAAGAAATTTACCCTATAAATGAAAAATTAAAAATCTACGAAAAACATACGAATTTTGATGCAATGCATTGCGGCAATGATCTATTTAGCTAGACACAATATAATAGACTGCGTACTTATACTGCGGTTCTAGATATTCTATGCCTTTGCCAGAAATTATACCTTGAATTTTCTGATTGAACCTTTTTTTTTTAATACTTTTGCATCAATATTTATCACGTCAGTACGTTCCACAGTCATTCGGCACTACGACCCTGTCCCGAGTAAGCGATAGCGAAGAAATGATAAAACTATACAAGTATGGAATTAGTATACTTACTCAAAAGTGGTTTACCATACTAAATATTATATTTACGTTTTTGGAATATCTAACTATTAATAGAGACTTATTAAGTCCACGTGGCTTATGCGCTTTACCATAATATATTCAGTATAGGAGTAGAGCGTGTAGATCTACTGTAGTCCTAAATAACTTCGAACAGTTGAGTAGAGTATAACAATGGGAATTTGGATAAATAAAAAAAAACAGCTATAATCATTGTATAACACATACAGCTGAGAAGATACCTTATATCTTCTTATGTAAACCTTTGTAGTAATTATAAACCTACTTAGATTATTACGTTAACTCATATTATACCACCTGTAATCCCATACATTTTATTGTTGTTTATAAACGTTAGAATATAAGTAATCGTTCATACAAATATCTACTTATTCAAAATGTTAATGTCAATCAGAACTATGTCATTGTGTCGGGCGTGAAATTTTCCGGATGCTTTGTCGCCGCTAAGTATTACTAACTTGTAGTTAATTTATTACGTCTTGTTGCAAAGGGTTTACTTTAGGAACTTTAAATATGTTTTTAAACTTAAGTGACGCCTAAAAGTGCTTTGCTAATAATAGTTATTGCATAAAAATCAAATTAGTGGAAGTTTAGATATCGTGAATAAAATTTGATCCATACACATTGTTTCCGTGATAAAAAATCGTTGCCTCCAACTTCCGGTGATGAGTGCTAACAGGTTTAACGGCATTCTGCTGAAAACAATAAATAATCGTCTTGTTATATTAAGAAACTAATGTTTCGTAAAACTTAATTTAACAATAAGTTGTTTTTAACATTCGATTTGCTTAGTTACACAACTCTACAATTTAATTAAATTCTAGAGTTGTATGAACTAAGACAGTAACGTTTTTAAATTAAAAAAATTAAATTCAATATTATTTTTATTCTCTAATAGTTATTAGGTATATTATTACACATAGGTAATCACTGTAGGTAATAAATATGTATTGTGTTATGATAATGATAGAAAGTGATTACAGAATATTATTACATATTATCAATAAGTAGGTCACCGTCCATAAAGGGATCTTCATGTTAGTGTCATCCTTACATCATTCAGGAACCAATTATCACAACATACATATATGTAATATAAATTGCTTATTATTATTATTTATTAATCCTGCAATATGTTGTCCCCAAATAATTTAGGTATGTTTATCGAGAAAAATTCATCGTTTGACTAGTATTAAATCTTACTAAAATTACGTTAGTTATAAAGCTATGATGAAATGATATGATTATATTAAGTGACATAAGTTTGTAATTAAGTCTCGGTAGATATTATTTTCGTGTGGTTAATAATGAGATTAAGGCCATTTTAAGACGAAGAATCTCGTTCTTTACAATTATGACTAAACACTAAAATAACAATGTTTGTCTTTGTTAGTTAAGTTGATATTAATTTACATACAATGCTTTCTAAAATTTTCGCTACACCTAAAATATTGGAATTACGTATTCGAACCCCATTACTCGTAGAAACTATGAAGTATACAATACCATACTATTATGATTTACAAAAAGAAACATTTTAACTTATGGAAATATAGGAACGTAATGTTATTTCACCAACTTTGTGTAAGAAGTGTTTTTTTTAGTAAAGATCTGTTCCGCAATCTTTTATTCTATTGCCGTAACTACCTATATTATATGAGTGGAACCAAATATATCGTAGCTCATTCATCCAAGTTATGTTCAATCCAATATCTCGGACTTACCACGTGCCAAGACAATAGCTTTGAGCAAGACCTATGCGTTATGACAGTCGTGGTCAGACAGGCTGTAGACATCGCACGGGAAACGCGCACAATTTATTGTATCCGAGTCTTCACGTAGAGTGCCGTGTTTTGTGCTTTCAAGATATTTTATTTAAATAATAATATGAACCTGGTAAGTACAGATTGTTTGTTGTATTAATTTGTCTTATTATTTTTCCTAATGAGTGGTACCTACCTTAATCTAAAAATTTAAAAGTAGGTATAGTTCGATTTTTAAATTAACAAAAATATATAAAATATAATTTATTTATGCATTTTAACGTTATATGGACGAATATGTAATAAGTATTCATCGTCCTTTTATAAAGTTCTTACTTTTTTATTTTATAGGAAAAAGGTTTTCGATTAAATTAATTAACTCCAAGTACGGTCTATTTATATCTTCGAATTAATATTATATGACACTTAAAAATAATGAATAGGATACCAATGGAAAAATAGTATAATAGTTGTAGAGATTACCTAACCACTACAGCCTCCCAAAAGCAATGACTTTTTATTAGTGTAAATAATTATAGATTAATGGTCAAAGAAGAACCCGCTCTAGAAATAACGTTTTTAGTAGTACCTATTTGAATAACCATTTTGGTTGCACACAAAATTCGCAAATAATCGGGCTTTCTTCTGTTGAAATGATTCTCAATACAGTTCCGTAGTACTTACACCCCTTTATAATATTATGAGTACTAAACTTATGGACTAATGCAGATGAATACTGATTATATTGTGTCAAGATAATATGCGGTACTTGAATCTATAGCTAATACCAATAGGTAATGTTCGAGTACGACAATAGTACACATATACATACAAGGTTCAATAATGTTTATTATGAAATATGGCTTTTAAGACCACCAGCGGCAGAAGTGACGTCGCTCGTAAAGTTAATCGCTATTAAGTAGTAACTAATGGTGTCGCCAGCTACGAATAGACAACAGTCGCGTGGGTTCATCTTTACCTTAGAAGTGCCGACTGGTCATCGACATATAAACCATGTGAAAGTGTTTATAATTCTTTCCTTTTGCACCCACACACTCAATCTATGGGTTACGTATGAAAATCAAAAAGCAAGTAGGTATTTTCTTCCTATAAAATAGACTCCGAAACTTTTCTTAGATAGGTAAATGTAGCACATTCTGTGCACAAAAGGATGGCCGATTGTCATAGAACTAACTCTATATAAGGAAATAGAGCTTTAACATAATCAATACAATCAACACGTTAATCACAGCTAAGATATACCCCAACTTATTAGTGGTAGGTTCGAATAGTATATTAAGGACTGTAGATTGTGGATCATAAGCCACAGGTCTGAGAATAATGCACCTTGGGGCGCAGTCGGTAGTCGTGGTTGTCAAAACGCCCGTGGCGCCACTCGGTCTGCAGGTCTCGGCTCCCACGCCTCCAACGTCTCGTGCAATTTATCAATCCGAGAATTGAAATGAATGATCAAAAACTTTCACTGCCGAATGTATAGATATAACTCTACACGCATATGGTTTTTATTGCTCGTGTGTTATTAATTATTTCCGACAATGCTGTGCTTTTGTGGTGGGTACGTAGGTACTATTACTTATTACACCAAAGGAACTTGTTACGTTTAAAGTCATAATTAACATTACCTTTTACACCTCAGCGTAGGTAACCTAAACTCTTTTACCGATAACTACAAAGCGAGTTTCAATAGCAGGACATAATTATTACATAATGTAACTGTTACTTAAAATTTGCACGTCTCCAAGAAAAATAGAATAGATTAGATAACCAAGTTCAATATTTTTAGATTTCAAAAATGCCTCGGTTTATAGGTAGAATCGTATAAACGTAACGACGATTAATATAGATAGATTAAACAAAGCTTTCTAGACCTTGACACTGTAACTGAATATTAAAGACACGCCACCATTATTTTCACTCTTATACAAATAACGTATATGATATTGGTATTAATTTCATACCGATAGTGAATAGAAGAGGATCAGGTTAACCACAACGTTTTAGAAATGGAAAGTTGTCGTGTTTGTACAAATGTTTGTTCTTCTTAGAAGTATTGACTATCGTATTATAGGTAGTCACTATCTACAATTTTTTATCATATAGATTTTTATCTTTTGTTTTTCTCTTTCAAATCACGTACCAAACATTTTAAAATATAAAACAGTATACCTCTAATTGAGTTAGTAGGTAGTCACTTACTTATTTAATCATACATTTTATAACTATTGTAATCCATATAAACTTATGCATAGAAGTTGTAACGCAACTTCCTTAACCGATAACTTAACTTCGATGTATTCGCATAACCATAAGATAAACTATTGAGAATTTTTTAAGTGCTTAGGTAAACAATGATATAAGATAGTGAAAGGACATTTGGACGATAAAATAGATGTAAAACGACGTAGCCTGATTCCTGTCATGTAATGCAAGTTAGTGATTCGATACACGCACCGCTTTCACTACTGTTTGCTGCGTCTCCATCGTGTCCTGCTGATAATCGACATCCTAGTCACATTTTCCATTGGTGAAAATGTGCGTGTCACTTATTTCTATAATTACTACTTTCGAAAATTGTGAGCTGTCGCTACAATTAATTCAGTTTCACAGTTTTTAATCGAAGCTAAGATTATGACAGACAAAGAGGACTGTTATTAGGATTTCAGAAAAAAATTACTCATACAGAGGCCGCGGCTCGTTAGCATAAATACTTACTCAGTCATTATGCTTTAACCAATATCTTTATTTTTCCAAAATAAGTAATCGAGGTCAAGTATTTCGCATACATAAACAAGGAGGATGGTTATAATATTAAATTAGCTCGTCTTTCATCCTGCCATGCCGCTCGGTATTTTAACGAGCAACTTGCGTGCCCAAAAAACGGTTACTAACCAACCACCGCTCTAATTACACGAAAACCGCTACAGGTATGTGACCAACTATTATTCGAAAAATAATTAAATGCATAAAATAAATTTTTAGTCACAAGGTAATAATGTTCCAGTTTTAAAAACATACGAAAAAATGGTCATTATTTACAATCAATCTTTTTTGGCTATAATGAAATAAATTAAACCTATATTATCTAGTTACAAATTGATAACTAAAATTTTCGTAAAATAAACAATGAGTCTTTTTATAAATTAACACAAACCAACATTTTTCTAGCTGTGAACCGCGGTTGTCCCTTGAGAGCCAATCTCTTGAATAGTGTGTCTAATCTACATGTTGCTATATCTGCTATATAAATACATTTCATAAACTTTCCCGTTTACAATATGAGTAGGATTTTTAGAGACTACGTTCAAAATTAACACACAAAATGTAAAATAACTAATAAAGGTATAAACCGCACAAATTAATGATAAACATATTAACAGTATCTTTGAACAATAACCATCCAGGTTTTAAACACAAAAATATTATTTTTAGGTATCGAGATACCGCAGAAATCTTCAGTTTATTTTGCTGACAGCTTTGCTGCGGAGCTCCCGATCGGAACACAACCATGTAACGCCTAATTATAAACAAGCACAAATACCAAATGAATCCAGTAAGTGATTTTAGATCTAATCAATTCATATCATGTTAGAATTATTTAATCATAAAATAAAAGTGACTGTTATAACAAACTTGTATATTTCTAGATTTAGATCCCAGAGAAAATAACGTACTTACAATACAACATTTGTTCAATAGGTTCCACTAAACAAAAAAGCAAAACATGTTCCCAATAAAGTCATTGTATACTAGTTTTAAAAATAACATCAATTTATGTACCTACTAGCAGCACCAATCATTTCACAATTTATTTACTTAAACTTTGTTACGATATTCAACATTATAATGATTGTACTAGTAACAGGCGACCTTATCACTTAAGAGTGATTTCTTGCAGGCTACCAATTATAAACAGAAAAAAAAGAAACAAATGAGAATCAGACGGCGATATGCAACTGATACGACGACATAGTATATATAAAATGCGTCTTTTTTTCAGATCCTCACGACAGTCTTAGCAGCATCGCTTCTATTTTTTCTCCCCGAATGGATTTTGAACAATGGAAGCCGTTGACTGGTCGCGGAGATCCGTTACGCAATGATCCTACTTACGACTACGAACCACCTATGTTGGAAAAAGTTCATTACTGGGCAGAAGATACTCGCTTTGAACGTGAACGCTATCCCGAAAAAAAATCCGAAGTCCTAGTTTTAGGGGTAAGCTCACGCAAGCCAAGTATATCGTCTCGACCGCTCATTCCATTAAAGAGGCAAACTTTACCTTCGGTGCCCAAGTATGAAGATTTTGCTTATAAATATAATAAATACTATCCAATAACTATTCTGGTTCCCCCACCACCGCCACCAATGGGGTATAAACCATCGATATTCGGACAACCTGAAAATAATGTTTTACGACCAACACCAACCCCAAATGTTGTAGAAGCAACTTTACCACCAAGGTACACAATGTCAACCCCAGAATTAATTACTTCATTCGCGCTCCAGGAAGCTAACCTTATATATGAATCTACTGATAACAACCAAACATGGTTTGTAGACTACAATAAAACACAAACGCCACCTAGCAACACGGTAAGTAGTGATTATGCCGGTTGGGGACCCACAACACCTCTAATTGATCAAAACACACGAAATGATTATCATAACTTAATACCACACAGAGAAAGTTCTGAAGAGTTTACCAAAAACCCATATATTGTTCCATATCTAGATGAATTTCTTCACCCAACTACCACGCCTAAACCAGCGTTTCTGCCAACTACCTTACAACCAGAAATAGCTACTGCTACTTTCGTACAAGAACCTGTTTCGTATGAACAATCTGTGGAGATAACAACTGAGTCGCTAATTAATTTAGTTGAAAGCAACACAGAGGAAATTACTACTCACAACATTAGGGAAACGCAAAATACAACACCAAGCCCACAGTCCAGCGTAGTTGACATGTTGGGTGGTATGATGTCAATGCCCATGGTAACTGACCCGGATAGACCTGAAGACAACCTCTATGCTCACGCTTCTGAAAATATACAGATATTTAAAGACACCACAGATGATGTAATTGACAACATTGAAGTAATGCAAACTATGCAACCGCCTCCACCTGTTCATCAAAAATTAACTACGCCATCACAAAAGCACCCGTATCATATAAATCCACATATTTTAAATTCCCTGCTACATGAGAAACCGCTTCATACGCACGATCCATACCTTCACATGAGATTTACTACACCGTTGACACCAACTACAGAGCAGACATCATTATCTCAAGACAACAAACCTACAACTGAACCTTTACCTATGTATTTAATAATTCAGGGACACTCGAAAGTGAAGACTTATGGATCTAAGCCTAAACCTGGATCTAATACAATAACTAATAGCGACATATTAAAACCTCATGAAACCACTGAAGTAAAACACTTGCATCCAATCAAAGATAAATATCAGAAAAAAAGTGAAAATAAAGAAAATTTAAGATCTGGTAGAACGTACAATTTAACATCACTTATTGATTCTGGTATTGGTTCAATAGAGATTCAGGAAGCTGATATAGGAATCAAATATGACGTCAGCGACGGAGGTAAAGTCCCGATTGAAATTTACAGAAAAGGTATTGTAGAAAGTGATGAAATTAATAACTATGCTAATTTAAAAAAAAATCATAAACGTTTGAAAAGGCAAGTTGATTTAAGTGACTTTATACCATTTGATGAGGATACTTTAGAAGATCTCGTTTATAATTTTTTTGAAACACGAAAAAATGACACAGGTTTAACAGGGTTTATAGCTAAAGCTATAACGGGTGATGTGGCTAGCGCAGTCCAGGATGCTTTCAAAGAAGACGATGAGGATCGTAGTTATAGAAAAAGGTGAAAAAGAAAATTGTAAAAACTGAGATAAGATATCTATAGTTGTGTTTATAGATTGAAAAATTCAATTTTCAGTTAAGTCATATTTCAATAAAATTATCCCACCGTCCTCATCCCAGTCTAATGTTATGAAAGAGAAATCGAATACGTATTATTAAACTTAAATAATTGTAGGAAATTTATGTTTGCTGTTATTTATTTCTTGTTAATTTATAAGATAGTATTTATTAAAATAGTTATTTAAACAAATATTGTTATTGTTATTTATTTCACAGTTATTGCACCTGTACAGTGTCTTAGTTCTTTGCTTCTACTAATTAATGAGTTTTCGAGAAACCAAGAACATTTTTATATTTTTCTAATTATGTAGGCTTACATTGACACGTGTCTACAAAAAAAGATGTATGCGGTGCAGCGGACGCGGCCCACTAACACACGAGTTCTTACTATCCTTTTCGTAGAAATACACTCAGGCAACTTAGATAAAGTGAAAGCTGCTTATAAACAGATAAAGTCAACGTTTATTGCAGTTCACATTAACTACCAGATCACGTACCTGTAACTTCTAAAATAAAAATAATAATCGATACTTGGGAATATATTGGTCAATAGATATCTCAAGTTATAAGGTTTTGTATCAAAGAAATATGTGTACTTGAACAAATCGTTATAGTCATAACGTAATAAAATACGATGCTAGCTGCAAGAAATTTAGTGTAGTAGTTATTTGAAGGACTTATGTTGCACCAATTAGCTTGGCAAAAACACACCTTGTATTCTGCTTCTGGCAATCTGGAATACGAAAGAAAAGATAGAGTTTTCTACCGTTCAAATTGTTACAGGAAATCTGAATATCTTGTTGGTAAGTACAAGCTCGTTCGCTACAATACATGGTACTCATATTCAAAAAGATATTCCTATAATATATGAATACTAAAGCATATTAAAAATAAGATGGATACGTAAACGACTTGGAAAATTTATATTTCAACGATATATCAACACACGCAGTCAGCAGCTTCTACGGAATTTTAAGTCATAACTCATAGCCAATGTTGACGTCTCATAGACGATTGATTGAAAATCTGTTCATAGTATTTCTTTAATGTAAATGATGTTAACTTATCACTGACCGAACAGAATGTATCTCAGCCTAAAGCGGTAATTTTTTCGTTATAATAAATGAGTATAAATTAACCTTTCAATTTTACAAGCCATGGCTCTAGTTGGAATAGTCATTGTTCGAGGAAAAAGGTCATTTTTGTCAGTTTGGTAGCAACCCCGCTGCACAATCCAAGCATGCTTAGCCCGTGCATTCCAAGATCGCACAAAGCACATCATATTGTCTGTAATACACACAAAAATAAACACGTTCTGTTAAAATAAACACACAACAATAAAAAGCTCGATAATCTAATCTGTAACAATTTTAATAGAGAAGTACTGCATTTGTTCAAAACAATATCGACTTATACCTTATTCAAAGCCTCCTACAATTACTGCTACGAAATGTTTTCACGGATAAAAAAGACATAAACCACTTGGGTTTAAAAATGCAATGAAATCTTTTCCTTGTATCAATAAGTGCAAAGTGAGAAACTTTCAGATTTCTTATGCAGATACGAGTGCCAGAGTATTGCCGATTATAGTATCAACGGACGATAGACCTAAATTCTAAAACATTATGGGCATGATATCGTATGGAATTGACAACAAATAAATACTTAGTTAAAATGTAACACCTCCAGTGCAGTTAATCAACATGTTCCGAGTAGAATTGAAGCTAAAAGACGGTTTAGCAAAGTCACCCGCGCAACCCGGTGCATCGCGATGTGTTGCTGAACAATTAAAACAAATCAAACCGTTGCACTTCTCACACAAGTAATAAAATGTTAAAATAATATACATAATATACATATTGTTTACATATTTTGCGCCTTTTAAATTTTTGAAGGAACATTCTTTGACAAGAATAACACTAGGTATTTTTTCAGAGCTGCGACACGCATTATAGATAATAGAAGTGCCATTAGAATTCAATCTATCTTATACCTCCAATACATTTGCATAAAAAGCTGATAGTTTCTATTTCGAAATTAGAGACCAAATGCACGTTTCACTAGCATCCTGTAACTCCCGCACCTAATTCAAAATACGTTTTTAGCGGAATATCTTTTTTCTTATTTAACGTTAAAAAAGAAATTTTATTTGATTATAGTTTTATGAAACTGTAGGCCTAACCAAACAACTACGTTGCTATACAAATTGAGCCTCCATTCAATAGTTTTCTTCTACTTCTAAAGAAAATCAAAAGATTTTTTAAGCAAACAAGAATCGAGTTAATAGTAGGTATGCGCGCTTACATATTATATTCCTATAAACTTATAATACTTAACAAAAGTTGTTTATTTTCGATATGTAAGTACCGTAATTAAATTAATGTAAGTATTATAAATATAACCTTTACATACAACCGTAGAGCCACATCGCAATTTTCCGAGGTATTCTCGACTCAAACGTAAAAGCGTATTCTGATGTAATGGATCTTCACCATACATTTTTTGATAAAATGTACCATTATAACACAGTAAACTTAATACTTGTGTTATAAAAACATTTACAAAATATATTTGAATAGCATATGAACACATTGGAAAAGCGACCAACTAGATCATTATATTACTCTCTCGCGACTTCGTCCCCGTCGGATCTATTTCTATTATTATGTTATAGTGAGTCAATCCTAGAAGATAGACATATACTATCGCGGACTTTTTTTTAGATGATTTAAAGAGGAATAATTCTTTCATACGTAATATTTTTGTATCTTGAACCGTTTTCGCAGCGCATGCAAAGGAAGCCCTCAAAGATTAATAATTTTCCCCGTTTTTTCCATATTATCCGTTATATCTTCGCTCCTATTAGTCGCAGCGTGATGTTATATAGCCTAAAGCCTTCCTCGATAAATGGTCAATTCAATAAAAAAAAATTTTTCAATTCGAACCAGTAGATCCTGAGATTAGCGCGTTCAAACAAACAAACAAACAAATAAACTCTTCAGCTTTGTATATTAGTATAGATATGTTCGTGTGAAATTTGGACATATTACTATTGAAACATACTATTGATTTGAAGAACTACCTTCTTGATACAAACTATTCTAATCCTGGCTTAATAAACTATAAAACCCTTCATAAACTTTGCATCTATAATAATCCTTTATTTTTCAGACAAGGACGTCGTAAAATAATAATTTGAACAATCCCCACAATGTAAAACAAAATTTGTAAACATTAGTATGTGTTGAGTATCTCTTATATTTCATTACAGGAGAAGTGTTTCATTGTTGGTACAGCCGTGTGCTCGACATATATAATGTCACAAAGATAAGGTTTCTTTCAATCGTTTCGATCGTTCTTTAAATATTTTATAAAACATTTTCATTAATATTTGACTTGACACCTACCTCGCCAACTTGTACTCGTGTGTAAAATTTACATGTTATATCTATGACTATATAGGGGTTGTAGTAAATATTAAAACTAGCAATAAACTAAAACAACTAAAAGCTTTTTATTGCATATATTTGAAGTTCTCATAAATTGATAACTATTTACTATCGGTGAGGTAACAACACTTGTAGAACCACATTAGCAAACTAATTCTAAGTCCACGTTCTAATGATGCATCCAACTTGGTGCCACACCACCGCATCCAATTTTAAACACACAAAATTTATTAACAGTTAAAACAACAGACTAGCACATATTCCATAAGTAATTTTATTGACATCAAGTTTTACCAACTGGATGCACCGTGTTCTTACCGCCGTTAAACTGCACTTTACAATTGCAGAAACAAAATCATATTTCCGCATTAGGATTCCGCGATCTCTCATATTGGACCCAAAAAATAAAACACTTGTCGATTTACGATTCGCATAAGATAACACTTAAAAATATATTTTGCACACAAGCTTATGTGTGCTTCTAAATACACAGGATCAACAAACATTAAAATTATATGCAAAATGATTATGCATAAACCTTGACAATGATGTGCGAATTTGTGTTCTAAAAAGTTGAATGGAACCTTATCAAAATACCAACTAGTATTGTTGTGACAATTGATAAATATTATAGCTATTACAGTTTTTTTCAATTTTGCTGTACATTTCTAACAACTACTTATATATACATATAACATTATTCATATAATTTTAGAAATAAATGGCAATAAGAATTTTTTTAATTGTACACCTGAATTTTATGAACATAGAAATTATAAATACCTATTATTGATTACTTTTTAAGTACTTCCCTTATTTGATAATAGGACAATTAGAAAACTTGCTACAGTAATTTTATACATTGGGATGATATATTTAATGAATGTGGCTTTGTCAAAATGAAATATCAAGCATTCAAATAACCAAGTTCAGTCTAATTCTCCTAATATAAATGCCATGTTGTTCAGTAAAATTTTCAAACTTCAATATGAAGTAAGTAAATGAAAGAAACAATTGGATACAAATATTCTAAAGTAATTTTTATATGTTGCAACATTTAATAATGTTGAGAATGACTAAACATGCATTCTTTGCAGCGGTTAAACTGTATACTTCTAAATAACCATCTAGACAAATCTTGTGATAATAGTAATGCAATTAATACGCAAATAAATATATATGCGAGTCAACGGCGGCAGCATTGGACAAACTAGTGATTTCCACAATGAGGTTATAAAATACAAAGTAGGGTAAAAATTAAATAAAAGATATTGTTGCTTATAGATCCAGCACCATTCACGTCAATGGGCTTCAAATACAATTTGAGCTTTTGTTATATAAATATGTCCACATCCATTAGTTAAAAAAATAAAAACGAAATTTTAAAACATATGTATTGTCACCCTACTTTGACGATCACAACAAATTTTCTAGAACAATATTCTCATTGTGTTTATCAAGTAACTAGTCTAGCTTACAGTCCAATCAAGTCCCCAGCGCTCAGAAACCTTTAATTGTGCAGCTGCAGCATCCTTTAGGCTAAACAGGTGTGTCATTTCCAATTCAGTTTTAGCTAATGCAATAGCTTTCTCAAAAAGCTCCAATGAACGCCTCAAGTTTCCCCTGAAAACAAAATTTATACATTTTATAACTCTATATTTTTTTTTAATAATTTAAAACTATATGATAAGAAAAATTCTGGACTAAATCGAAAATTCAGGATAGTGTAAGCAAAAAAAAAGTTAGAGAACAAATTTTTCTACCATATATTGCTTAGAAGTACTTTAATATGGAATTTACAAAATTGATAAGTATTATCTGCAAAATGCCTTATCTGATGCTATAGTGCTATATAAATAAACTCATTGTTACAGATTAAACTGGAGTTTAAAGAAAAAAAACTCTGATTATGCATTGCAATATAATTGTAGCTTAAATATCAATACCTATATATCTTCAAATAAAAACAAGTGATGATTACTTATAACTGAACAATACATAGCTAATGACAGGGATAAGCTAATTACATAAGTTATATGTGCATTATGTTTCCATATAAGTAAAATAATGAAAAGATATACTAATACTAGCTGTTCTCTACGGTTTTACCTGCGTAGTTCCCGTTTCCGGGGCAATACGTAAGCTATCCTATCTTTCATGGTGTGCAATTTCAATTTAAAATGTGTTCAGTAGGTTAGAAGTCAATCACAGATAAACAATGTAACATGTTTCATTCATATATATTAAGATAAATTTGGTGACCACTTGGTGTAGTAAGTGGTCATTAAATTTATATAATAAAAACTATATTTTGCAACAACATTTGAGGTTTTTATCCCTACTCCTCTCTTAGAAAAGGTTCATTTCCACTTTTCTGTAATCTGGATTTTGTTAGAATACATATGTACTGTATATATATGAAAGAAAAATATGTTTTTATGTCATGATTATACAGTTACTGTCACACAAACTCTGCTTAGCCTAACAGTTCATACTAAACAAGTTCTCTAGCATATTTATAGCATAGTAAACTATGTTCTATAAGGATATATTTCTGTGATAGTGCTTGCTAAAAGTATATATTAGGCATCTTGCAATTATCCAGATGATTCATGACAAAGCTTCATTTAATCATAGGAATATGTATAGTATTGCAAATGATACATCTTGAAAAAAAATTTAAGAACTTACCTTTGTACTTCTATGGTGCCAAGAGTTTCATAAGCAAAATCACATTTATCATCCATTTCTATTGCTTTGTTAATTAACTTAACAGCTTTATCAAAATCTGTACTTTTCTGTAACTGAACAAGGCCTTTGTGGACATATAGAGTGGCATTATTGGCATCTACAGCCAGCGCAGAATCAAATAATGCATCAGCCCTTCCCCACTCTTGCTGGTCTGACAACACTTGGGCATACAAAATGTATGCTTCCGCACATCTTGGGAATCTTTCCAAGGCCTTTTCAAAGTCTGCCCTGACTTGGGTCAGGGCACCAATATTTTTGTGTAATTGAGCATGTCTGTAGTCGGCATAACACTTTTGAATGTATGCAATGGAGAAGTCAGGGTTAAGTTCTACAGCCTTAGCAAACTCTGATGTGGCTTCATCCATACGCTCTAATAAGAGGTAAACTTGCCCACGGTGATGATAAATGTCAGAGTTTCCAGAATCTAACTGAGCTGCATTAGCAAAATCTTCAAGACATTTTTCTGTATTCTCTAACTGTGTATACAGAGATGCACGCTTGATCAAAGCATTTACTTTTACTTTAGTTGATGCGTCACTTTCAATAACTTTACCCAAGTCAACTTGGGCTTCTTCATGTCTTCCCAGAAGTAGGTAAAAAGTGGCCCTCAATAGTAAAGCCTCATATTTATATTTACCTTCTGCTTCTAATTCCTCAGTACAAGCACTTACAACCGAGTCATAATCTTGAGCATCTAGAGCTTGTTTTGCTTTAGCAAAACCACCAGTTTCTATTTCATCTAGATGGATTTTAGTAATAGGATCTTCTGAAAAAGCTGAAAAGTATGTTTTTATGAAATGTTTTGATGGCATAACAGGGTTTCGTTTTGCTAACGCTTCTCGGGCATGTTGTCGTCCGAGTGCTTTTAGAATACGATCCGCATTCACTAAAGAACTTTGTACTTGGAACCGTTCTAAGATACAAGCTGATGTAACATCTTCTAGAGCAAGGACAAGATCGCCACTCTTTTCAGCGGCTCGTGACCGGCGGAGATATGCTTTAACATACTTTTCATTCAGTTTCAATGCAAATGTGCAGTCCTCTTTCACCTGATCCCACATTTCTCGTTTTTCATAACAGGCCGAGCGATTTTGATAGAATGTTGCTAAATCGACTGGTCTATCAGGTGGACAAGCTTCAATCGCTTCATTGTACAAAGAGATAGCTTTGTCATATTCGCCTGCATGAAAAGCACGGTTTCCGGCACCTTTCAACTTCATCGCACGGTCGATTGCTGTAGTTGCAGTTTTAGCATTTTCGTCATTGTCTAAGGAAATAGTTGTTTTCGCTTTGAGTTCAGCTTCCTTCTTTTTTTCAGGATCTTCAAATCTATTTCTTAAATAAAGATAACCTAAACCGATAGCCAAAGGGGCACCGAGAAGGATGGCTAGTTGCCATTTAGGGAATGGTGTACTTCCCGTTGACGCCATCCTCTAAATATTCTCAAATAAACTGTTTAATCACCATTTATATTAAAGATTTTATAAAAAAAACTGAACTCTAAATTTTACTTTTACGCAAGTCCACCTAACCTTTTTTTTATTTGACACTTTGATACCGAACAGATAAGATTATAAACTTTGTTTTACACAGATACACGTGATTTTCATCCCAAAAAATTACATCCAACCTATAGTCTATAATGTATAAACATAAGAATTTGGTTTATGGACAAATGTCACATTTTGTCACAAATGTCATTTGTCAATTGCATACGAAATACGAATGTGTGTCAAAAGTCAAAACATAGGTTATAAGAAAATATTTATAATTTTATATTAAATAATTAGAGTTTGGTCTAAATAAAATCATAGGATATTGTTTTTGTTAACAATAAAAATGTTATCATTAAAGCTTCTACGACACGTAAGAAATCACGCAACTTTTATTTATCACTAAATCTTACGACTGTATCATAATTCATAACAAATAATATGATCATAAAACTATTTAGTAATTTTTACTCAAAAGAGAAAAAATTACAAACTATATATACTTACATACATACTTTTGTTTAATAGTAATTTAATTGAAATCCTTAATAATTTCAGGTCAATTTCCAATCATGCATAAACCGTAAAAATGTAATAAAGGCTACAAGTTCGGTAATATCGCATCAAAGACGCTTTAAAAATGATCTTTATGAACCAGACTATTTAATTGTAAGTATAATGCAATATAAAATTAGAAACTTTTAAACTAATTTAAATGTATATTTATAATATTGACTTTCATCAAGGTATAATTTGTTATTCAAATAATTTATAATAGTTTTTAATAATTACAGAGTATGGAACCAGATGAGCCAGTCTATGATTGTCTTAATTTACAAATAAAAGGATATGATTATACTTTACTAGAAAATTGCCAAAAAGAGATACACAGATATGCAGAAGTTATGGGGATTGAAGTAGATGAATGGTGCATTGGATATTTTATTTCCTTTTTCTTTGTAATTGCTTTTATTGGCATTTAACTCTTTTGTAATATGTTTTAACATTCATCCATCATGCTTTTTGTTAATTTCTGTTAGAGAAAAAAACTTCTCTTAACTTAACTTCTCTTAACTTAATTGTATAGTAAAATTATATTATTAAAATTTAAAAACCTACAACAGCATACAACCTTAATTCAATTGTTTGTTATAAAACAATGTTTTTGGTTACATAAAAATGATTTATGTTATCATATACTTTTGTGGTCAATCTTAGTAAGTTGCTAATTTTGCATTTACTTTTAGTTGGGCGACACCAGCAAAGCAAATTAAAATACAGAGATTCAAACCAGGTGGAACTGTAATTGATTCTGAATATCAATTAAAAATATATGAGCGGAATGTTCAGGTTTGTTTCAAAATTTAAATATTGTTATTATGTATGTATATATGTACAGAAGTATGACCTAATAACCTAATAACTTGGTAGAGTTTCAAGGCTTTGATAGTTAAAACAGTATGTAGATTGTCGAGTTATTGTTATTGGGTGAGAAACAAAAAACAATAGTAGGCAGTAATGGCACACCTAAGGTCATTAAACAGGTTGATAATTATGTTGATAGAATATAAGAAAATATCAAAACTTGTGTAACATTTAACCTATTACATATAATTTATAGGCACAGTTATCTTCTAAATATGTAATATTGAGAAATAATATTTCTTATATTTAAGATATTAATAAACTCAAAAATTTTTAACTAAATAACCTTGAGGTAGATTTGTTATTTAATTTTTTTACGGTGGTTCGTTGATATATTATTGGGATAAAATTTCAATGAAAGTAATTATTTTTACTAAATAGAATATTAAATTTTCGTAACAGTTTAATATTGTGGACCAATTTTCTACACTATATGAATAAAATTGTAACACTCTCATTTATAAAATTTGAAAAATTTTCACCATTCTTTTTAAATAAAGTTATTTTTACGGATAAAATAATGAAGAATAAACTTATTTGTTAATAAAAAAAATATTAATTCTCTTATGGTAAAAATGGGTGATTTATGTATAATTTTTTATCTTTATAGGTTGTAGATGTACCAGCCTGGGCTCTAGGTACATTGCTCCGTGTTTCAAGAGCACTTCTTCCCGAAGGTTGTACACTCAATGTTCATGAACATGCTATTGAACATGAAGAAATAAGATATGTACCTGATAATGAACTGATTGACCTTAAACAGCAGTTGGAAGACATGGGAGGTGCCCGACCGGAGAAAAAGAAAAGGAAATAGATATTTTCTAGTCATAAGTTATTACGTATAGTTTAGATCAGAAATAAATTGCAGTCCACATTTTTGTAGTTTTCTTATTGACTATAAGATCTAAAGTTTATCTCTTGAAACACCTGTTTATAGATGTGAACTAATCTGTTTCGCATTTACATTATAAACTTATTATTCATTATCCTATTACTATTATAAAGGCGAAAGTTTGTAAGCATGGATGTATGGATGTATGGATGTTTGTTACTCTTTCACGTAAAAACTACTGAATGGATTTGAATGAAACTTTACCACAATATAGCTTATACATCAGAATAACACATAGGCTACAATTTTTGAGGATTATAAGGGAGGAAAGGAAGGGTTACAGTTTATATGAAAGTCCACGCGAACGGAGTCGCGGGCAATAGCTAGTAAGTTATTATTACCGAGGTATATATCATAATCAATCTGTACTAATATTAAGCTGAAGAAGTTTGTTTGTTTCAATGCGTAAATCTCAGGAGCTAACGCTCCGATACGAAAAACTCGTTTTGTGTTATAGTCATTTATGATATTATTTTTAAAAAATCTTAACGCTATATAACATCACACTGTGACTTATAGGAGCGAAGCGTCAGTGAAGAATGTTGCGGAATGCATTGAATACGGAAAAATATATTGTTCTTTGCGTGCGCTGCATAAACAAGTTGCCGAGAAAATATGTTAGAAATATTGAATTTTCTTACATATGAATAATTTACTATTTAAATGATGTATGTGAGTAACATACTATTTTTTTTGTAAATTAAATTTACAATTTCATAATAAAAACAAATGCACCTAACTATTGTACCTAAACAAAAAGGTTTGTTTTTTTTCAACTCTTTGGGAACCGAAACATGACTGTACTGATTTAATAATTTGCATATACCTACCATTACGCGTTTCAGAAATATATAGTCAGACGGAAGTGTAACAGTGATTGTATAAAGATTCCCTTGTGTTCTCAAATCTGTCATCCTACAATCCTCTGATAACTAAGTAATTTGTTAGTGGCCCATGGGTATCATAAGGTAAGAAAAGATGTGAATATATATGATGTTAATTGTAAGCGAGGGAAAGGCAGGACTAATTTCAGGTAATAAAAGAACTCTTAGCTTTTAAATGCAGCTTTATTACTTCAGTACTCGTATAATGTCTATTTATTAGCAAGCTGTAACTGGAGCAAATTGCCCTTCTCCTTATGATATAGCATACACTAATTTTGCCTTTTAATGTTTGTTACATACTAATAACACATAATTGTGAAAAAGTGAAGGTGCCTACACGATTTATCCACTTTCATAATTTTTATCTCGGATGGCTCGTGTATAGTTGTGATTAGCGTATATTATTTTAAATCATATAAGTAAATCAGTTATTAAAAAAAAATACTTTTTAAAAGTTCCGTTCAACGTTAGCAATGCCATTTAGTAATTAAAGTTTAAAAGTTCTATTCGGTAACCTTACAGCATAATATGTGTGATGCTTTGCGCAACCGACTGCTGCGATTCCTAATTATTTATCTAAGTCTATCCATGACCTGCATCACCGGGCAAATCGTCGCCGGCGGTGGCTCACATTTGCAGTAAATATTCAGGGCGCACACAACACCCAGTGTCAATGCACTTGATGACAAATAAATGTTAAGCTGCTTTATTTTAATGACATCATTGTATTGATTCGCGTTTTTAATAAATGCTACTAGCACTCAAGTCGAGCCAAATTGAAGTCAACTTACTTGAATGGGATTTAAATTGAAGTTATATCTAAAAGTGTCTTACTATACAATAGTTGTTATTGTTTTATGTCATATAAACATTATTTACCTAAACATAAAATATGATATTGGGTGTTTTATAGGTCAACGCATCAATTGCATTTTGATCTACATTCGAATTTGTACCTGACGAGAGAGGAAGATATTTCATAAATATCGTTTACAAAACGTTGAGCAAATTGCATTCTCTTCAAAACCATTAATTCATCGGTTCTTGAATATCTGATGTTGTAAATATGTTATAACTTGAGAGCGACCAACCACGATTTAATAAACAACTTTATTCACTAGTCACTTCCTGCGATATAGGTAGTAGGTAGTACCTACATACTACATCCTACGTATATACTACGTATTCCCCAATAAATCCATACTAATATTATAAATGTGAAAGTAACTCTGTCTTTCCATCACGCTAAAACTTCTGAATCGATTAGAACGACATTTGGTACAAAGATGGTCTAAATCCTGTGAAAGGACATAGGCTACTTTTTTTTAATCAACCCCTAAAAGGTTGCGCGAGGGGTTGAAACTTTTTTTTATAATTTTACGCTTTCACGGCCAAACCGCTGAACTGATTGTAATGAAATTTGGTACACAGATGGTCTAGAGCCTGAGATAAAACATAGGCTACTTTATAACTGAAAAAAAAATTGATAAGGGGGAAGGGGGGTCAAAGTTTATATGAAAGTCCACGCGGACGGAGTCGTGGGCAACAGCTAGTCATATATATGTATGATATCATACCACAATCAAAATATTCCTAATGATTAGTTATGAAATTTTTTAGTTTCCCTTTTTGGATAAATAATTTAAGTCTATCAAAATTATGATTTCGATACACAATGTACTAGGTTGATGATTGATGATATTTTCTGATTATTTACATAAGTAAGGAAGTAGGTAGGTAGGTAAATTTCGTAATCCGTGTCATTCTTAATTTACATAATTATTGTAAATTAATCAATGTATTGCTACTTTTGTTTTTGAAAGTAGTGACCTTACATAACCTTTACTTTTTATAACTTTTTGACAATATTTAGCTGATGTTAATTCTTACAATAGAAAATGTAGATAAAGTATACGTATCAGAACATCCCTTGTGTTTTAAAATTTCGTGTAGTATATTATCTACAAAAGCACTTTGATAGAGAAAGAAACTAATTTCCTATATAGCCAACAATACATGGGCTACATTTCTCTTGTAGATAAAGTTTTAGATATTCAGATTATAACAAAATTTACGATGGGCAGGAGATGCCTGATTTAATTGGCTTATAACTAATTGATTAACTACTTATTACATACCTATAGATGGTTGTTTAGAAAAAAAACATATCTGTATTCTGAAAGGTCAAATTTGATCACGTTTTATGTGCGTACTCTTCTTAAACATAAATTACTATCTTAGCCTTGCACCGCTCTATGCAAGCAACATTTTTATTTTTTAATGTATCGTTCTTTGTATCTTCGTAAGCAATAATTACTGTTTATTCGCATTAGTGACCTTAGAATATTATTAACTCATCGTCACATTCACATCACTACATTCTGTTTGCATAAAATTTTGAACATAATATACATGATACTAAAATTAATATCTCTTTGAAATAATCTGAAAAACCATACTATTTGCAGATGCAATTAGATAGATCATAATATATATCTAACTTAATATTTACCAAATACAAAACCTAATTAAAATGTATTTATCGTTAAAGAAAAAACCTAGTGAGTATAGATGCTACATAAAAAAAAATCAATTTCAACTATTTTATAATTACGTTTTTATGCTCGTATAATCAATCTATAATACAAAAAGGTTTGGTTTTATGACCCAACACTGGCCTCACCGATTTTATAATACCTATTTACATCGTTAGATTTATTTCTGGAATAGTAGATAAGTAGTAAATATTTAAAAAAACGGGGTTGGTTTCATCGCAGCATTGGGTAATTACTTGTATTACGTACAGGTATTACTAATTTGCATTTGGGTACACAAGTATGCCTATCTAGGTAATTAATATTTAAATATTTAGCTTTGTAGATGTTATCCTCTATAATGTGCTCTACTTTTCACAATAAATATAATTCACAGGTGAGCTGTTCATAAAAACAAAACATGTGATTTACTTAAGTGCGAGACGTAATAGTTGATGGCCGACAATTTCTTAATCGCGAGTGCAATGTTTCACGTTTAAACGCAATATTCACAACACACCGGGATGAAACACATAATTAAGCTATTTAGTTCGAATTACAACCAAAAATAATGAATCCTGCGATTAAAATTGTAAAATATGAGGATGTCAGTAAATGTATTACTAAGTATACATATGTAATTAAAGTTTTCGAAGCTAGTGTTGCCGAAATAAAGGTACGACAATGGCTATATAAACTTATAAAATATGGGTACCAATTACCAAACAAAAGAAGTTTGGTACCTATCAACCAATTGTACGTGTTCTCATATGAACTTATTATTTTTAAATTATCGTGTTAAGCACTGAACCACTTGTGAAAGTGCAATATTTTCAGTGATTTGATAGATTTTTTGTGTTAATATTATACTTATCTAAGTTTGAAGTCGTACTATAACACAAAAGAGATAGGAAGCATTCAATGTTAGAAATTGACATATTTCTAATTTATTTTTTAGGAAATAGGCAAACCAACATAAATGTCGTGTTTATTATACATAAATTGTACGCACTATTGTTCCAAGTTTTCGATGAAGCATACGCGACATGGATGTTCATAATTATTATGTAGTTTGCGCTTCCGTAATATTGCAATCGAAAGTGAATGTCACTAATTATCTTAAATATTGTTCAAAACCAACGACAGCAAAAATTTATACTGTGCGTTACATTTTATCTTACGCCATTCAGGTTCACATAATTGTTGTTATTAGATTGTATCGCATGATCCGCAATATTTCAGGCGTATTAAACAATGTACAGTTTTATTACGTAGGTAGGTAGAGGTAAATCATAACCAAGTTCTCTGTAGGTAGGATTACAGGACAATGATTCTTAATTGTAATTTCAAGACTCGACAGAATGGATACCTATAGGTACGAAGAGGGCGCACTGGGGAGGCAAAGGCAAATGACTCCTACAATTTTCGTAATTCAGGAGAACATCGTAAATATATTATGTTTAAATTGACAAAGTAGCTAATCATCTTTTATTTAACGCAAATTGCATGTGAATTTAGTGGAATCCTAAAACTGAATTACGTACATAATTAGTCAGTTTATATTTATTTATTCAGTTTCTGAATACACTTGGGACAATCTTTTAATAGCCTTTTTAGCCCAATATAGAGCGGATGGAGTCTACTGACTCTTTCGACTACAAAATTAATTATATAAACACATTCGATATCCCAAAAACGTACGTTAATACGTTACGTTTGGAAGGATTGTTGGTCCTTGCCTTCTGAAATTTAAATAATTTAAAAACAAATAATCAACATATTATTAATTTTGGTTCTTTTGCCACGATACGTTGCTACTGAGTTATTTTACATATAGGTAAGGGTAAAGATTATTTTTAATTTAAAACTTGTTAATTTTATTTTGCAGTCGAGTGTACCTTTTTTACAATCGTCCACGTTCACGTTGAAGGCTAACAAATTAATCGTGAGTTTATCTAAATCGTTGTTGCCTTATATTGCATAATGCTGATCTCCTATCACAGTGACTGAAACATAGATTTTGATTTAGTATAATTTTGGTTATTTTGGGTACCTAGCCTTGAATAATAAATAAATAAATAATGTCTCTTTTACTTGAAAATAGTTCCATTATCTGACCATATAAATTATAAGCGACTTATCATTAATAACACATATTTTGACTCTACTTGCGAATAATTATAATTCAGAAATAAATTTAAAGATGTATGGAAAAAGGTATATACTCACATAAAACTAAAAATATATTCCTGCTTTGTGAGACGGGTTGCAAAACGAAAATCTATTCATAGTAAAATTTTTCATCATATAATTCTGATTAAATAAATAAAAAAATATTATCTCTACTCAAAGACTTAAAGGGTATTACAATAAAATTGTTGTAGAATTTTCTAATTACAAATTAATCCTTATGCCTTATGTCTTATTAAATAAATAATAATAATAATAAACCTTGACTACGTTATAGGACAATTTAATATTTTAAGCTTATAAAGGAATTCAATTATCTTTTATGACCAAAAACTATATTTGTAATCAAGACATAATACGAAGTTTAATGATATACAACAAAATTGTTGAGATTTACCTTCGGATATTGAGAGTGGATTGACCGTTTGACAATAGAGTGTGATTTATATCTGATATCAATCTTTTTCACAAAGAATTCTTTCGACAAGCTGGAAGAATAAATATATTATTTACGTGTTCAGGACTAAAAAAAGCCCATTTTAGCCCAAATTTTCTTAAGTAGTAAGCAAAATTTTGGCGTTTCAATTTTGATATTAAGGCAAAGTTAGTTATAGACATTCTACTGAAATTGAATTCAAGGGTCACTTATGGCTCGGTCAAGTGATCCTATTTCAATAATGACAGTGACGGTGTGATCTCAGCCGTCCAGGGACAATGGGTTGCATCACATAGCCACGGAAGAGCTTCCGTTCTCCGTCTCGCGGCCCTCGCCCGTCTAGTGGGAGATGCTCACGTCGTATATAACACGAACACACAGAACCACACTATGCACTTACCGAATAGCATCAACATGAAGGTAATAACATCGAAAAGAAACCATATTACATCAAAGAATAATAAATTTTATATAATACGCTATAATAATACGTATACGAAAAAAAAAAACAATATATTTTTAATTTATACATACTTATTAGTATGAAAATCGACGTTTTGACGTCGGCTTTCATAAAAAATGAAACCTGTATTATTGTTCAATATTTTTTATATTTTTTTCAGGTATTCGTATGTTTATTGGCTGTCGCGGCAGTGGCTAGCGCCGGTTACCTCGGCGGCGGCGGTGGTGGGTGGTCTGGTGGCGGCGGAGGCGGTTACGGTGGCGGCGGATGGTCGAGCGGAGGCGGAGGTGGATATGGTGGCGGCGGATGGTCGAGTGGTGGCGGCCACGGAGGCAGCGGCGGCCGTAAGCTCACTTTCTTTTTTTTTAATTTATTTATTAAGAACTTTTTTTTACAGTCATCTTATGAGCTAAAACAGAGCCCCACAAAACTGTTTTCACAGTTTGTCTGTTCTTACAAGCTTTTCGTCTAACGTCGAACGACTATAAAACGGATCATGCGTCTTACCGTAAAACCAACTAATCAACCCTAAATGAATTTCAAATGTCCAAGAAAACTAAAGGCTTGTTATCAAAACTTATTTTTTATGGCGTGACTTCTAGATTGTAGAGTATAATTATTAAGTAATTAAAGTTGTTGTACCCCAAAGTGTCGGCCTCTTACCGGTTTCTTAATACTTTAGCGACTTTATGATAGTACTACATGTACTATCATTATACACGATAAAATATAACTGTTTATTAAATGTTCTATCGTATGCTGTAGAATATGTTAATGCTCGAAAACTAATAGCGTGTGTTATTATTAGGCCGACGACGAATTTTCACTCGATAATTTGGAAAAGGTTTTATATGATTAAAACTTCTACTGTTTAACTGTTAAAGTTAACGAATAAGTACTCGAATAAGTTTATTCGAGTAGTAACAAAATTTTAAGAAATACAAACTGAAGAAAATGAGTTTTAATTCAAAACGAGTTTCACGTATACCATTATAGTATTTAGTTCTAATATTATAAGTATTTTTTAATAATAATCTGATTTTTTTCAGAGGTGAAGATCATTAAAGTCATAAGCTCAGGAGGCGGCGGTGGATACGGTAAGTTATATTTTTAATATACATACAATGAACATTTCCACATCTTTGTTACAATTACAGTGACGATTTAGAAAGGATGCATTAGATAGGCATTGCACAGCATCTTAAGAGTGCAACTTACTCAACACTTATCTAATCGCAACTTTCAGATAATACAAGATAGCATATAGTTCGAAACTTAATGTCTTTTCCTGATGCACTTGTCATAATCACATCGGCAATTGCAAAATCATAATAATTCATGATTATATCAAACTGCCTTTTTAGCATAAATTTAAATAGCTATATGTTTTCCATAACATAGGCATTTAGACTTGAGGTCAAAAGAGCGTACGGGGGGGTCATCCATTCACTTGCGGTTCTATGAAATTTATATTTCGTAATTTTACATTGAGAACCGCTTATAACGCATTAAAATGATTAAAGATACTTATTTCATTGCAATTTAAAAAAAGGAAACATATAGGTATGACTATCTAACGTACAATTCTAAATATACATACCTGCAACATATTTTTTATTGATTGATACTAAGGACTTACTTTATGAATTTGCGAATTAATTAACTCTGCAAGTGCATCTTGAACAGTAAAGACAGTAAGTAGTATTGATAAAAATCATAACCAGTGTAACAAGAATACTGAATTAATGTTTATTTTTAAAGTTTTCTATTCGTAAACCATAAAGTGAAAATAAGCCCGTGAATTGTAAGAAGCATCAACAACCTTTCGCCATAAAGTAGGAATCAATCGTAGTAATGTTCAGAGAAGGTTAGATTAATAACTGCATTCTTGCAGGCGGTGGCTACGGAGGTGGTTCAAGCGGCTGGAAGAGCGGCGGCGGCGGCGGTTACGGCGGTGGTTGGAAGAGCGGTGGCGGTTCCAGCGGCTGGAACATCGGCGGTGGTTCTGGAGGCTGGAAGCTCGGCGGCGGCGGCGGCTATGGCGGCGGCTCAAGCGGATGGAACATCGGCGGTGGTTCAGGAGGCTGGAAACTCGGTGGTGGAAGCTTCGGTGGTTCCGGCGGCTATGGTGGTTCCAGCGGTTGGAAGAGCGGCGGTGGTGGCGGTTACGGAGGCTCAAGTGGTTGGAAGAGCGGCGGTGGCGGCGGCGGCTGGTCCAGCGGCGGTTCCTCTGGCTGGTGGTGATCTTAAACATACGACAATACATTCTTACCTCTAATATCTCTTTTATTTAATGCTATCCTCACTTATGTCGCTTAATTTTATTATAGTGACAGACATCTAATATATAAATTAAAAAAATTAGTACACACGCTTTGTGTTCAATCAAATAAGTTAAATTCGCACCAAAAACATTAAATGTGAAAAAATGCCAAGTCTCTCGATGCAGTCTTTCCATCGTATAAGTTTTGAGATCTTATAGAAACCGGCAACACGTTCGTGAGAGCCTCGGGAGTGCTCATGGGCGGAGGTGGTTACCTACGATGAAGTATCACTCCTGCTCGTTTATCCGCTTTATTATATATTTTTTAATATTATAAATTTAGTGACTTTGCAATGAATACACATAAGACATAAAGCAATGGCCCGTATATCGCGATCAAATCAAATGAAAATAATCGATTTGTTTTAAAGTGCTACTTTGACTGCCTCTGTAACAAAACTATAGCGCGATTCAGACAGATACCACGCCATCTATGGAGCGCGCATTATCGCATACAATATTTATCGCCATACGATGGAGTTTTAGCTTTATTAATTTAATGAATGTGGAACTTTATGTATTAAGTTGTATTATTCTTTTCTATTCTATGTATTCATCCAATTGAATACTCCAATAAAGAACAAAGTTAACAATGCATTCTAAATCAATACACAATGTTTTTGCCAAACTGCAAATATAAAATAGTTTTCTAGTGTAACAAAATGGTCTAACTGGGATCGAAAGTAACTCATAAACTATTAATTCAATTGACATGTAATTTCCAACTTAAGCTTGTTCTAATGCCGACGATTAGTCACGGAAAACCTAAACTCCTAGCTACCAAAGATGGTACGGTCGTGCCCGTTTTGCTAGACTTGGCTAACACTGCCGTGCCCTCAGATTGTAAAAACAATTACAAGTTTTTAGTGACGAAATATACTTTTCCTATAAGTATTTAATTTTTAAAAACAGAAAACCGTTTCAATAATTTATGTTACCTAAATTACCTTTACTAAGTTAAAAGTTAAATACATATTGTGTTGAATTAAATATTTTTAAAGGGGTAATATCAGAATCTATCAGGTAATATCAACTGCAAACAAATTAATTTATGTTCTTTGAAATTGATTCATATCAAATATGTTTATACAGAACAAGATTTCTATAAAGTTTCGCATTTTATTTTTATGTAAATGTAAACAGGGAAACAATTTTATAAACTACATTTATATGAAAATACATGTATTTCTTGAAATATAAATAACAATAATGATATAATTTAACAGATTTCATCAATTTAATTTACATTTTTCTTGCAGAAGGGATCTTATTCTTAATTTTTTTATTACACTTGAATCTTTTCTTTCTATTGGGATCATAGTTTTCTTTATCGGAAGAATCAGAACTTGCTGGAGTTTTTCCTCTTACAAATGACCTTTTTCTATTTACAAATTCATGACTTTCTAAAGGGGTCAGGATGTAGTCTCTGTAAAAATATAAATAGAATTAACTTTTAAATTTTTCATTCCTACTTTTAAATGCTTTTAGCATTGCTGAACTAAGTCTAATTATGTTGCAATAGGCAACATAATTATGTAGAAATATGAAATATCTAGAATTCAAGATAACTATTACCTCACATGGCCACAGATATTAAAATCTAGTAATGATATGCCACAGGGTTAATAAGTGTAGGCTTAAATCACATACCCTTAGGTATAACATAAAATAGCATGGGGAAATGCGATAGCTAATTGATTTTGATAAAAACATTGTTATATACAGGGTTACTGGGTAAGTCGACCTAGATCCTTTGAGATATAATCCTCATTGGATAGCTGAATAACCGTAGATATTTTTAAGAGTATCTGACCGATAAGCCACATACATTATTTTTTAAATAAAAAGCAAAGAAAAAATTTATTACGTAGAATTTATTCTTATTTTTTTACTTTCGACCATATTCTGCGAGCCTGTCGGTTTGATTGCAGGTAAATTAATAATGAAAATAAAAAAGCCACTTACCTAGTATACAAATACAGCAAAAAAAGCAAAAATTAGGGCTTAAAAACTTAAAAAAAGTGGGACAGTAGACAAAAGGTCGTCATTTTTATTAAAAGTCTTTAAAGTCCAATAACTTGATAACGGTTATGTTTGGGATATAGTATTTCATAGTCAAATTAGGCAGAAATAATGAAAACTACAACCTAGTAAAGGATCTAGATCGACATACCCAGTAACCCTGTATAGTTATTTACATCAAGGATTTCTAAAACTTACATTAGCTCACTGGATCTATGAACTTCAGCCTCAACTTCCAATTCTTTACTGTGACACTCTGTGTCCGAGCTATCAACATCAGATTCTTCTATTATTATACATTTTGATTTAATACTGCTATTATTTCGGTTTTCTTCAATTACACATTCACTGGAAATCTTAGCTTCACTGTCATCTTTATTATTAGTAGCCTCATTTAGTGTGTCAACATTAGATATAGTTTCACAGAAACATAACTCACAATCATCAGATTGAATTGCAACAGATTTCTTTGTTACATTTTTGTTAGACATTACTTGAGAAAGTTTAATTGTAGTAACAAAGCTCTTACTATCAATTGTTAAAGTAACATTTTTCATTCTGTCATGGACTTGTATACACAAGTCAATTGTTGACGTACTTATACTATTTAAATTACTATCATCCACTAGGGAACTTTTTCTATAAAAGGGAACTTTGTATAATGAGGTAGACTGACAACAAGCCTTTAATTGTCTTTCATCTAAATCTAAATTCTTTTCAATAAAATTACTGTCACTTTTCTCAGCATCCATAACAGCTCTGAGCGCACATTTATCCTTATCAACAATGTCACTTTGTGAATCATCCAAAATTATAATGTCTGACTCCAAACCTATCCCACTTTCTTGGTGGTCACATTTTTCAGCTCTTTTTCTTAGAGTTGTACTAAAACTTTTCTTTAACCTTTTGGACTTTGAATTTTGATTGTCAATATTATTCATTGCTTTTTTATGAGTCCGCGGTATCTTGGTACTTAATTTATTTGTGATAGAAGAGTTAATATCTAAGTCTGCAAATGGCTTACGAGGTAGTCTCTTTGGTTTTGTGTTTTGTTCATTGTTATCAAACCATTGCTTGACATAATTGATTGAGTTTTCCATTTTATTCTTGATAGTGTTTGAGATGTGTTCACCAGGTAATGGAAATGGATTTATATTTTCTTTATCAAAAACAGAAGTTTTTCTTTTGTTGAAGTACTTTATTGGAGCTTGAATACAATCGGGAAATAATTCTTTTTCTATTTTTAATTGTTCCGAAATTCTGCAATGTTTATTGACTGAAAAGAAAGTATATTTCATGGTTTATTAAATTTCTAAGTGTACAAAAATAATGTTACAAATGAGAGTATAACAATTACGACTTAAGTAACGTTCAAAAAATTACCATCCACACTAAACAGCTCCTGAAATGATTTAAGTAATTCCGAAGTATGTCTTATTCTATCACTTTGAGATTTGTCAATTATAGGTGTTGTATTATTTGGCGGAGAACAAAACATGCAAGTCTCATAATGTGCAACGCATTTCTCACATATTGAATGGCCACAAATATATCTTAGACGTTTTTCATCAACTTTATCGCTGTAAAAAAAAAACATTTTGGAGTTATTCGGTACCTATAAATAATCGTACCTACTTGGCACTTTTTTGCGTGCTATCATTAAAATTTAAGTAACAATTATTAAACTCTGAACATTATTATGTTATACATTTTTAACTTTGAAGCACTTACCAATTGACACATCGACAAAAATCTACCAATGTTTTGATATTTTGTATTGCTAGATTTAGATTAAATTTATTCATATTAAAAACATCCTTGTATTTATTTGTTTGTTCCTTTGAATGTATTCTCTTAAAATACGTATATTTTTAATAATCGAAGCTTTTAAGTTTAACTTAGTATGACATATTCATCAAATTCAAAACTAAAAGTCTGAAGTTTGAACTTTTAAGTTCAACCATAGACATAAAGACAAAAGCACAGCACAGAAGATTAAAATATACTCTTTGAATTCATGATTAACAACTCTATGGTAATTTATAGACCTATTATACAATGATATTATATTAAATTTTATTATAGCATTGCCTATTATAGAATTAATACAATACATTCTTGGAAATAATCAAATGTGGAGGCAATATTGGTGAACCCAATTTGTTTCAAGTTTTTTCTGCTGATATAATAATTTTAATAAATTATAATTAAAAATAATAATGTTACCGGCGTTTGGAGTCACAAAAAGAGAAAATTAAGGACTTATAAGGCATTATAAGTCCTTAATTTTCCCTTTTGTGTGAAAGAAGAAGAAAGAAGTGGCAACTTCTACTGTCTAAACGAAATGAAACATGAAACCAGCACTTAGATTTCTTTCAAAAATATTTTTACAGGAGGTCGATAAAACCACTGGGATGTAAGCATATGATAACATTTTTCATTATTACGATAGAAATTTTTAAGAAATATAATACATATTTTTAATACGTTTTTATTTCAAACCGTAAATTTGTATTATGTAGTAGGTACGGCGAGAAAAAAAATCAAAGAACTTTTAAACACAGCAAGTATAAAACTTTCCTTTAAAACGGGTCACAAAGGTTAGTGATTCGTATCAGTGATACCTACGCCGTAAAAGCTATATGAAAAATACCACACTAATGTGGTTTTGATGTTATCGAAAGTGCTGTAAAAGCGTCTAGTGTAGTTTTCTATAGAAATAAATGGTAGTTGGACCCCATGACGAATTACCGTCACTCGACTAGGTCGGTTTGTAAGCTAAGACCACGGTCCTTTTTAATTCAGAGGGTGCTAACCGGAAGTTAGTCATTTATTTCCACTAAAATTGCTATTTTATTTGTCTTTAAATATATTATATTCTCTTTATTTGTTGTAAGTAGCGATCATAGAAGAAGGCATTGGTATTATGAGTTATAAAAAATGCTCGTTTGCCTTCTTACCTTACTTCTCAACTACAATAAAAAAAGAAACAAAATATATAAATTAGAATTGCTTTTTGCATCGAAGCTTCAACAAACTTAAGTCAATATGCATCAAGATTCTCAATACGTTCACATCTAAGCGAGATCAATATTGCGGACCTCCATACAGATGAGTGGGTGTTTAAGTGTTGTTTGCTATGGTCCTAATGAGAGGGGAGGCAATATTACATTCTCCTGGATCAAGTGAGATTTATGTATCCTGTGCAAGGAACAGTTTCTATTTTTTATTTTTAAATGAATAGCCTTTTTGCTTCCAAATTATAAAACAGTTAAAACGGTATTCAAAATGTTATTTTAAAATGTAGTCAAAGCAATTTTATTAAATAAGTACTATTTGATACTGCTTTAGATGGCTCGTTTTTATTTTTCCTTTTTATTGGCTCTCGTCTCCCTTCTTTGAAATGAGATCTATCCCTTAAGTTGAGTTTATTTAAATTCATTCTTTGACGAATTTTCCTGTTATAATCTCGCCCAGGACGCTTTATAAGAAGGCATTTTCTTACTTTTCACCAAACAAAATATAAAAAAGATAAATATGCATCTACTTACATATTTAGTAAAAACCTCCAAAGTAAAAAGTCTCCAAATGCTTACATTAACCAATTTTATCGTTTCAAAAAAAAAAAAACAAAGAAACTTCCACGCTAAGCTTGCCAAATAAATATCGCATTCAACGCTCCAGTAATTAAAATCTATTATCTTCTCTGATACTTCTCGGTAATTAAGTGATAGTAGAGTGTAATACGGAACCCTTCCCTGGAGACTGACGCGACAACGGGGCACATAAAATATTCACTCCCTAAAACCGAGTAATAGCCAGTATAACTGTTTATCTGTACTCTATTTGATTTTTAAAGGTTACACGTTTGAGATATTTTGTTATGCGCTCGGCCATAATTTTTGTGAGAGGGTATCACAATTCCACGGCAATTTTCCACGCGCTTCACACGGCTTCAACTATTCTAAAAGCATTTAAAAGCTAATATCTTATAAACCATTCGTTGCATTCTAGGAATAAATTAAATATAACAAGAATATAAATGGGAGTAGGTTTATTTAAATTCATAAAATGTTACTTAGATCCGACGCCGACAACATCACTGCAAACAATATATCTGCGAATTAATCAAAGTTTGAAATAATTTAAATATTGATTTAACTCCAGTAAGTAGCGGGGCGGGAGGCTGGTACAAATATTTGGCTTTAGCAAACAGCAATATCGTTGCGCCTTCGGGGTATCCCGTCTATTGCGTTCAATATGATAATGATGGCTATTGATTGCTGATGCGTGCTTGATGGATTCTTCGTGGCTTTATTACAATTCTAATCTCTCCAACGCAATAATTTCTAAGATGCATTTTTTTTCAATTAACGATAATTATTATATTTTATTGTTTTTATGATGTATTCAATTTATAGTTTATTGCATTGAAATTTATAGTATTGTACGTACAGATAATAATAATATTCAAATTTATAATAATTTATACTTATCCAAAAACAATAGATTGATTAAGACAAAAATTGCGCATGTAACTTGCTTATAATGTAGCGATAAAATGAGGATAAATAATGTATGTTAAAGTGTAAGATTCAGTAATTAAAAGAACGTTCTGTGTTAAGTTTAATGACGGTATATATTGTGACTCTGTTAATGGGTAACTTAATCACATTGTCGCGTATCTGCAAAGCTGGTTCACTTGTAATGAGATCTTTAATTTGTTTGAATGGTTAAAGCTAGAAGACAAGGTCCACAATTAGTATAGTCTTAAACAATAAAAGATAAACGTGATTAATAAAAGTAACACATGAACCTTGAAAATTACGTTTGTTTTGTAAGTGTTTTTATTAACTCGAATAAGAACTTGTAAAAAAAAGCTTTAAAAAAATAGTAGATTATATTTAAAAAGTCTAGTATGTAGCTACGTTATAATAAATATATAAAAGTATGAACATGTGATTATCCTTGCAAGTGTTCTGAACAAGGAGGCGAGCTCAGCAAAGAGTGCTTAAGCTTGTTCGATAGCGTGTCATCTAACTTTCAGAGATAGTAACTTCGACGGGGAGTAATGAAGAATTATGAGTCTGCCTGTCGTCTCAAGTAATAATTGTCATTCGGCTATGAAGGAAACTGAGGAGTAAGGCTCGTTATCAGCTAAGTAGTCCTGACGCGCTGACGTATCGCTGTTGAGTCGATTTTTAATTAGCACCATTATTAATCCCCTCAGCTAGGGCGCTTTTCAGTTTTAGACAGATTATTATAAAGGTAATTAATGCTTTGTAGAAGTAAAAATATTTTGTATAATATACGAAATGTTTTTAGGAAACTACGCAAAATTTACAAATTACAAAATCATGTCTTTTCTCTCACGAGTTTTATTTTTTAACTACTTAATAAAATTGCGAACTTCTTGACAACATATTCGTACTAAGAATTTTTTACTACGATTTTAATAAAACATTGAAGTTTTTATTAAAAGGCAGTAATGCTTTCTAAAGCGTCATTTACGAAGTGGTTAGGGGTATGTTTCCGTGAGGTGTACATCGTTCCATATGAACGGGCATGATTCATCAGAACCCATTCACGGCGATCTCTGGATTCAGATGTGGCTTAGTAGAGATGTGCCGTTTACCGTAGTATTAAATCGATTACAATTTGAATTACCTACATTGCCATGTCGCATATTTAGTCAACGATCGTATCAGATGTATTTATTTTTATTAGGTTCTCATTTTGCAGGTTATACTGAATATTTAAGCGTTATGCAACATTTTGATTCTTTTTTGAAAATTTTTTACCTGTTAAAAGGATGTCTACAATGAAATCTTTGATTAAAAATAACTTAATATAAACAAAAAAATCAGTTGTATATCTAGTTACTGGAAGAATCAAATATTTATTATAAGAAGCTTCTATGATCTTTATATTCGGGAAATTGATTGCATCATTATGTCCAAAAAATATTATGAATATCGATAAGTAGTCCCTCACTAGACTCGTTGAAGAGAGATTTAGTCGACGCGTCGACGCCGCGGATTACCGTGATTTCCCGGGGGACTCGGACCGAAAAGACACCTTGGTTGCGACGACATTATTACTTTCCTATCCTAGTCCCGATGCTGTGAGATGTGCTAATTATTTTTTTAATTATTCCTCATTCATAACAACTGCGCATAAGTTTAATGTGGTACCAAATGTATGATGACAAAATTGTATTATAAGTTGTTTTTGTATATATGTTATACATAGGTCGTATAAATGCGTTTGGTATATTATTCGGTTTGGTACTTGAGAAAAAACAGCTTTAGGATATTTTTGAGTATCTTCATATTGTTTAGACACAATTTTATATTTCATACATCGAAGATGACGTAAGTAGATAGCAGAGAATTAAATCCGTCTATTTAACGTTTAAAAAAAATATTACACTCTTTATGTTTTACCAAACCATACCAATTCTATATTTAGTAGCAACACGTAGTATATACATACTTTTTGTTAGTCAAAAACTATAAAAATTTCAATCGATGGTACTGGCTGGAACTACATCTATTAGAGAATTAATAAATGAGAATAAATTTAAAATAGAACATTATATTTACTAGAATGTTTTTAGCATTGCATTGCATTACAGTTAGCCATTATCGTTATTTATGTAGAGAAAAGGACAGGCGACAAAAAAGGCTAGTATTTTTTCATAAACTATAATTTGTAGCGTATTGTATAGTATATTTGCTTTTTTTACCAATGTAGCCTTCGTATAAATGTAAAACTTAAGATTTTTAATTCAATAAAAAATTCCTTTCATCTACCCTAAATAGCCTTACTTTTTTATTTTGTTTATTATATAGGTATGTTATTGCCAATTAGTGAAAACAGTGTACTTTTAGACTTTATTTAGTAAAGGTTAAATTAAATTTAGTGACGATGCGTGAATTTTTTCAGGTGAAACGAAAAATGTTACCCAGTTAATACATGTAATTAATAAAATGGAAAAACAGATGTTGTTAAGGTGGAAAGAAAGGAAAGCAGGTAAGATGCAAGTATTTCTTTAACTAAATATAGACATATTTTATATTAATAAATGATTGTAAGGTTAGCTTATGCAAACTTTATCTGAAGCATATGATATAATTTTGATAGAAGAAAACAAAATAGTGGAAAAACAAATTTCTATAAAGTGCCATTTTTTTTCCTTATTTTTAGAGATAACAATCTAGATTTTATATTGCTCATTTAAAAATCGTAATAAAAGTATGTAAACTCATTCTTATTTCACCGAACTACTGTATCTTTTCATTAAGTTTCTCGCAATCTTATGATATGAAACCCCGCGATCCAAGTCAAATAGAATTGCTGTTGTATCATAACAAATATATATTAATGTTTATAATCAAAATAAAAACATCAATGTCCACCCTCGAAGACGACAATACATCACGAGGCGACATCCTGCGGAAGCTGCGTAACGAGGCCGTTGTTCCCCACCTCCCCTCCACTCCCCACCGCCTTCTACCCTTTCATATCCTCACAGATTTTCCACTCGCCCCTGCATTACTTCCCGTTAGCATTCATTCGATACCAATGCTATGGTGATGAATGCCATCTCGTATTAATATGTCCGCGGGCGTTCTTTTCATACAATTTGTAAAATCATATCTGATGGGCTCTAATTAGAAGTTTCAAAGGATGATGTCAAATAATATTTCTGTAATAGAATAGGTGGAATCAGAACCTTAAGTTTCGGAGATGATTATAAGATTCCTTATTCCAAATACGCAAAATCGTAATGATTGTAAATATTCGTGAACACTGATTAATAAACAGATAGATAGTGCCAAGAATGTCGTAAATTTTAAAACAATGTAAACGAATTTACATTCTACCCCTGAAAGCTGAAGATTCATCGGTGTAAATCTAGCCTCAAAATTGTTATAATATAATGTATCGTAAATAGCCTTCGTGATATTTTAACGCATATTAAGGTAGTTGTGTACGTAGAATGAGTTAGACTAGAAAATATGGAGAAATTTAAATTAAGAGAAGCACTATCTATGGGTCTGTCATTAGAATGAAAAGTTACAAGAAGTTTTACAGTTCATAGTCCGGGATTTACCTCTTTAGCCCCTCGGTCGAAGCCTCTTATGTTCATAAGCTGGTCTAATTGGAACCTTTGATGAGCGCAAATGCGAGGTTTAATTGCCTCATTAGGTTGTCTACCTGTACAAACACAATCAGTTTTACCTACATATAAAATTCGAATGCATCAAATGGATATTTAATATTGTTGTCAGGATAATATTTAAGTAGAGTGAAATTTAGGGAAAGTAAACATCAAGTGTCTAGTTAAGTAATATTTTGTATTTCATTCGTTGCTAAGATATGTATTAAAATACTTTGCTATCGTGCATTCAAGAATTGTATTGTTTTTTGTTAAATACCTGTGCAAAGCCAGGATGGCCTGCTAGTTTTATATAAAATAGTTTAAACATGTTTGTAAATTCTAATCAATTCTTAAAATCATAAATAAATTTACAACGGCAGACCGTAATAACTTTGCGTGTTAGTAATTGTCGATTTAGATACAATTTAAAGCATAAAATCCATTAGCTTGACGTGTAGATAAACCACAAAAACCCTACATTAAAATAAAATTGTCAGATATCTTACAACAGTTTCATTTATGCAAGAGTAACTAGTTAATATTAAAAGGCGCTGTTATTGAACTTCAGTG
>JADANM010003811.1:4347036-4390191 GCA_026213755.1 Eurema hecabe | reverse complement strand
TACAAAGCGTGACATCCAGTAGGAAAATGTAATAACATTAGATTGATTACAACAAAGCAATTATCAAACAATGGTACGGAAAATCAATATAAAAAGCTTTTATCTTCCCTCGGGCAAGCATCCGAAACTAATTCAATAAAATGATCGCCCCTGATAGCGTTTGGGCTAGCATACGTCAAGAGTTGTTTATGTCGGCAGAAACTTAATAGAGTTATTAAATTTGGCTTTAATTTATTCAATTTCGGTGAGTTAGAAGACAATGGCAGCGAGGGCGGGGCCTGCAGCGGGCCCGCCCGTACGCACACCTGCTAATGCTATTAACAGAGCTTATTAGCATACACTCAAAGCTTTCCAAATATACTGTATCATATCTATACATAATACCGTTATATATTCGTTATGTGATGCTCTATTTGAGGATCTATAAATGATGATCTATTAATTATTATTAAAATATTAATAAATGTATTAGTGTTTTTAAAATTTTGATTGATTGTGTAGTTTATATAAATTATCTATTACATATTTTTATCACTCCATTTACAGAATGCTAGGAAAAAATATGTTCGTTAAACTTAAACCTTACGGATATAAACCATAGGTTAGTTTAGAATTTAGATTACTTTTTAGTTTTTAGTTTCTTCTTTTGTTCATCTTATAAATGTAGAAAAGTTTTCTACTATAAAAACAAATTCGAATAATATATATCTAACTTTTTATGATATCACAAAAAAATTTCCTTCATTCATATCTTCTTTCATTCCTCTCAAGCTCTGCGAGTGTTCATGGGCGGCGATGACCACTTTCCATCACTTTGGCTGGCCTGCTCGTTTGCCCTCCATGTTATAAATAAGATAAACATCCTAACTGTGCGAATTTTGACAAATGTAGATGTTTTGTGATAAATAATAGTTAGGAATTCTTCGAATAACTTTCTTTAATAAATATTAGTTAATTTTACCCATTTTACCGTACCTATCTATCGCACTAACATAGCAAAAGAAGCTAAAGTTTTTGTTAATTGTAGCTGATTTTTTTTAATTGTTTGAAAATAATAGAACAAATCTGTGTACTAATTGTATAATTTTAATGTATTCAAGAGATTCTTTCATGTGATAACACAAGCGTATTCATCATATGGTAGGTAAAGTGGGGTTTTGGTGGTTAGAAGTTCGACATAGCCCATGGTCTTTGCCCCGACATATCGAATCTATAATCTATAATGATTTTCCTCCTCTAAAAAGGGCCATTTATCCTAAAAAACAGGTCAATGCTATATAACTAAAATAAATATACGAGTGCTATTAATTTTTCATAAATATTTTTACAGCTTATAGCAATATGAAGTATTCCAGATCAATGTTGGTATTGCTATATCACGACATATTTTAAGGCCACATAAGACTTTTTATGAACGTAGGGAAAAGTAATTTATGAAATATTATAATACAATATCTTTTAAAGTATATTTTCAAACAATACTAATACCTCCTATTTTGAAACGACTGCCGGAGCCATATAAAATCTCACCGATTTAAGCGGTAAATCCTTAAATTGTATCTTGATTTTTATTGCGCTAGCAGCGAAAACTCCTCGAGTCGCGTCCCCAAGGAGCGATCGGTTGGCAAACATCGCAGTTCGATACGGAATAGCGATTTTATTTCACTTTGTTTTTGTATTTCGAGGACTAGAACCCAATAATCTGGCGTGCGAGTGCAGGTTTGCGTTAGGCGGTTTAAATATTTAAACATTTAATTAGAGAATAAGATGTAACAGTATCAAATTTATTTTACAGATTTTGTATATCGTTCATGTATTTTGTTATATATTAGAGACTAAAAAAAGTTTATCATTAAAATTTTCAATCTCGGCGACATAAGTTTTTTGAAAATAGACAAGGTTGGGAAATCATTTAAGATTTAATGTGTTTCTAATCAAGATCTTCAATACAATTTAATAAACTGCTCTGCATTTCGGTTGAGTTCACAATTTTCTATATTAAATCGTTGAAGCTGGCGGGCGGGTTGCCATGATACCTCAGAGAAGTTAATAAGTCATAAATAGCAGGTGTGAGTGAGACGGAAAATTAATTTTCCGTGTATTGGAAAGAGAAAAAGTCAACCCCCAGGTAGAGGTGGTGATACGCAACCGAGTGGAAAAAGGTGCTTTTGAAAGTCATGAGGTGTCCCCTAACGCGGTGTTTGACGATTAAAAAACACAGACATCACTATTGACATTAAAGATGATAATGATTTTAGACGGCAAATATATTTATTATAAAGTAGCAAGAAATTACTTTTTGGCTTTAATTTTTTCGACAATATACCGGTTATAAAGCGGTTTAAAAATAAAAAAGAAACTCAGATACCAAAAATATTTCTTTGTATTGTGATAATACATTAACATTCATAAATTCTGGGAAAAATTATATACCATTACATTAATTTATATCAATACTTATAGTTAAAAGATCTACATGAGATAGCTACAAGCAACTGAAGAATACGTTTAACATCTTATAAGGTATGTATTGTTTCGAAAAGCTCTGGCCTTGCAAAGTGGCAGCGTTGAAAGGCGATAAGAGCTGAGTGTGCTGTTACTGAGTGGCGAATGGTCGATAGACGGTAAGTGCTCGTTCGATGCCTCTCCGGCCGTTATAAGGACTGCACTTAACGTATTTATAATCCGCTATCGATCAGATTCGCGTCTTTTGACATGGCTTTGAAAAAATCACAATTGGTTTCATTAAAAACAAATTTTATAGGGTAATTAAGTGTTTTAAAGAAAATGGTGTACCTAGTAATTGTACACTATATTCATAACTATTTATATAGGTTAACGTAGATTTGAAAAATGCATTATAGTGAGGTAAAATGTTAGATAGATAGTAGTGAATAAAATAAATGCTGTCTGTACTTCTTACAGTAGATACTCATATAATATTTGTCCTTTTGTAATAATTAAGAATGTATGAACTTTCCAGGAAATATTTTACCAGCAAGTGAGTCGGTCAGCAATTTTAGAAATGTTTAGCATGATTGCGTTTTGCACCCCGCTGACGTTTCAACTTGTGAGAGAATGCATTAATCAGAGCTCGCGGAGGGCTGGCGCAGTTTGTCAAGCTGGATTCGCTTAGAATTATTATATATAGCACGACATAATCGTACTGACTTGTTTTGGGTCTCAAATAGCAAATGTCACTTACATTAAATTCTGCTTCATACTCAATTTTACCAAAATAGGGAAACCCAGTCTTATTTTAACTGCAACTCCAACTAAATAACTGTAGCTCCATCATTTAAGTTTTAATAAATCTTTATTTAGATAAATTTGATATACCAAGGTTTTACTTTATATATGTTTTTTATACTTTGTGAAATCAATGAATTTATAGTTTATTTGCTTTTACACATATGAAAAATTAATATAATAGTTATAAAGCAATAAATTTCCGGTCTACAGTTTCATCATTCCGATATTATCAAGTGTTGCCTTTTGATAATTTCTAATGTTTTGGTTCTTTTGTCCTCGTTTCATGACTTGAAGATTGTTGTAGTGTTATTACAGAATTATTGTAATGTACCTAGATAACACCCTGTAGAATTTGTAGAGAAAGCGAACCGATATTAGGTATAAGAGATTTGTCTCCATGTGTCTCAGGACCAATTTACGTACGAGACTCCAATTAGACAGTTAGAAAAATGCAAAGAAGGTATTATACTTAAATTTAAAATTTAAATTTCTTATCCGAGCACCCCTATGTTATACTAGAAAACTAAGTATAAGTAAATATCTTGAAGTCCCCAAAAAGTATTTAATATATTTATAAGTTATTTTGGCTGATATGAATTTATTATCAAATTTATATATTTACTAGCTGTTGCTCGCGACTTCGTCCCCGGCGATTTCTATTAAGTATCCATGATTAATAAGAACTAATAAGTGTTTAAAACAATATAAAGTTTTAAAAACTTCCGCGTAAATGAATTTCTTGTAGGTACGTACAAAATTGATTACCATAATAGATGTTGCAATGAGTAGAAAATGAACATAATATATTATTATCCTGCACTTTTTAAGATCGTTTAAAGGGGAATAATTCTCTAATACATTTTTGGATATCTGGAACCGTTTATGCAGCGCACGCAGGGGAAGTCCAGAATATTGTATAATTTTTCTCGTTTTTGAAACATTTTTCACTGATGCTTCGTTCCAATAAGTCACAGCGAGATAAGTTAGTTAGCCTTAATATAGTTAACCCGTAATATTCTCGATAAACGGAAAATGTAACGCAAATATAATTTTTCAAATAGAACTAGTAATTCTAGAGATTAGCGTGTTCAAACAAACAAACAATTTAGCTTTATATATTAGTTATAGATTGTATTAATCAACAAGTGACTTTATAACGATACATAATGGATTGTTTGGAATAAAGTATAATCATCATATACGAGGTATAATGAAAAATATTCGAATATAAAAAAAGATGAGGAACAATTTAATAAATTGCATCGATTTCATGATTTTCATAGGGTGAATAACGGTTCGCGATCGGTGGACCGGGGAAACTTCATTTGCGGGCTCCGCTGCCCGTGAAATGAAGTCTCCTCGATATTGCTGATCTCCGCAACAAGGGAGAACTCATTTGTTTGAGTCGCATTCGAAACCCTTTGGATACTCCCTTTACGTGTTTCCGTTTTGATTTGCATATCTACTCGTGTATTAAAATGCACGATTGAAGTAACTAAAGCATAGGCTTTTGTACTTATAAAAGGGAAACGATGTTTTCCTTTTATTTATCGGAAGTTTTTAGCATGATGGTAACATTAATGGTGAGGGTTCACTTTCATCCATGGATAGATGCTTCGCAAATTTGTTATGGGCCTTCAAAAAAACGGAATAAAATATGGAGTTCTTATGAATATGATAGAGGAAATGGAAAAGATAAACGTCTCAGAATTATCGGGTTTCCTCTGTAAGAGTGTTGGTATAATTCTGAATAAATCAGCCTTATTCAGGCCATCCCATATATAGCTTTAAAATTGTATCTTTGCACCGTTCGTATCAAAGAGTAGTCTTAAAGACTTAAAAACGTTCTTGAATAAGGAAACCTTAACTAAATAGTGTTATAGTAAATATGAGAAGGAGTATTATAAAATCAATCTACTTCCTTTAAAGTTGGTTAATATTATTCACGTGATGTTCACGATGAATGTACTATTTTAATTTTGAGTGAAATGATAGAACATTAACGGTAACATTATAAGTAACAATGAGAATGATAACAATCAACGACAGCATATAACATTTTAACAAATAAATAAGGGTCAATAATAAATTACTGATAATGGGGTCGTTCTTATCAATCATCAATAATATTTATATATGATCCATGAAGATGATATCGACCCATTTTAAATAAAATCATAACGTATCGAAATGTGCACAAATATAAGAAATAAAAATGGAAAGGCAGAGGCAAATAACAAAAACCGATGCTGTTCAACAATTTTCAGTAGGAATTGAAGCAAAGCTCTGCAACTGTATGAGTTTTATATCAATACCGTTTGCAAATCCGGGTGGAAACATTGATGGGGTTGACGTCTATGTACTTTTGGAGCTGCTGAAAATTTTCAGAAATGTTACAAAACCACGCCCCGTTACAGCCGAGGCTGCGATTGGCGGTGGTCGACCGAGTCGGCTGAAGGTATCGACCAATGGAGGAGGCGGCGCCGCGCAGCCGTAGCGGCCGCCGAGAGGCGCGGGACGCGCTACGAGCCACAGACGCTACCCCGGATCTGCTACGCCTGGCGACTGAAAAAATGTAAGTATACTCTCTCTCACAACTCACAACTCTCTACAAATCTCTTTTATTGTCTTTATTCGGCATTTTTTTCATTTTACTCACATATAACCATCTATATATGTATATTAATGTATGCATATAGCTATAGATCGATAATACTTTGTACATAGGTACATCATATATATATATAGGTATACAGGTACATCTATACCTATATATTAATATAGGTATAGATGGGTCGGTTACGTAACACTATTCTTACCGCGGTAATTTAATGGTTTTAATTTTAAAATGTTGTACCTATTATTACACAATAAAGATATTATGTAACATTGGGTACATTTTGAATTTTTAAAATGCTAAGGTTATCAAAATTGCAACTTTATTATGCAATAATTATAATAATTATCTACATAGTATTTAAAAAAGGAACGCGTTTGTCTAAATTTTCATTTAGATGTGAATAAATAAATAAAAATGTATAATATAAATTTAACATTGTCCATTTTCTAACGTTGTAATTAACTTAGTTTCATATAATATCCAAGAGTAAATAAGAATCATTTTGCAGGTGCTAGTTATGTGTAAGTGCGTTACATGAAGGACATCGGGCTTCCGACATGCAGGGGCTCCAGGCCGCGAAAGAAAAGGCTTCCAGCCTCTTCGCTAACAAACCCCTAATACTAAAGTAAGTGACGTTTAACTATTTTGTTCCTATACGTTAAGGAAAAAATCGCATTTATTATTAGTTTGTATAAACTTGTAAGTAAATCTCTTTGCCTATACTATTTGTATCAGGTTGGTTTTGGTAGCATAAGAAAGTTTAAATTTTAAAGAAGACAATTCCAAATTCAAATTAGGAAAATGGGAGATTAAATAAAGGTCTTACACATTTTAATGGGTGACGAAACACAGTGACCTAGATTATATAAAAATATTTCCTTCAGTGAAGACTTCATGTGAGTGGTTCTGTTAATAAAGTACTCAATTCCATAGTAAAACGTTGACTGGTAATAAAAAATCTAACCTTTACCTGTGCCTACCAGGAACCACTCGACAAATTTTCTTTCTTGGGTTTATTCAAGAATTACCTTAATATTATTTTCTTATACCAAGAAGACCATAGATGACCATGAAATAGGCCATGGCGAGTGGTTCCATTTTGCATATATACGGACAATTAATATTGTCAGCGGTTCCGTCGGTTAACAATATCACTTCTTAGTTTAAGCTATTTAAATTATAACGCCTCAATTCTATTGTTTAAGTCATAATTAATGACACATGGTTATTGTAATACATTTATGTATTACAATAAACATAATTAATACATAAATGTATTACAATAAACATAACCACATAATTGATAATCGTATCAAAATTCGCTATTTTATGCGATTGTTTCAAGAATTTTTGGATTTTACACAACTAAGTGGAAAGTGAAGTCGTAACAGAACAATGTCTCAAATTTAATGCGAAATCCAAGTTTTCACTTTAACTGTTTTTAATGCTAAAATTGTCGTCTTTCTAATGGTAATTCAAATCCTGAAGTAATATTTAAGAATACGACAGTAGTGTCGTTTTATTTGGCTAGAAGTACTTAGGATGGAAGGATATTATGTTTGACTTTTGAAATACCATACAAAAATTAAGAACGTTCTATTTTTAAATAATTTTAACAAAGGGTTTTTGATATCAATCTTATTTAAATTTTTCTACCCAGATTTTTTGATGTCACTTTGTTGTGAGTTCGTCCGTCTGCCTGTCTGTCAAAACCTAGAATATTTCAGGCTAGAGACCGGATTTTATCTATATTTAAACCATATTCGCAGGTCTACGGTCCGCCGAAGATATGAAAAATCAAATTTATCTAAAAAAGATATGACCGTATAATCAGTCGGTAGAAAAAACGCACATTTCGTTAAACTTGGGGGACATTGAATTGATAGCAGCAACATCGTCATAAATCGACCAATGCTGGTTAAAAATGCAAAACTATAGATTTGCATCCTATTTCAAACGTGAGAATTCTACATGGGTTTATTTCGGAAACCTCGGTGAACGAATTAAACTCACTGGCTCGGTCCAGGTTGTTTTTGTTATATAAGCTACACTAATAGCTTCTATTTCGATTTCTCTGATCCGGTTACATGAGATTCAGATGAAGCAATTAAAAGCAATATTTGCTAGGATTACACATGACTGTTTTTTAACAAACATAAAATATAATATTAAATTTGATGAATCCGAAAAAGAGAAAATCTAAGCAGCGTAGTTGGACAGCTAGTTTATCGATAATATTGACAGGAGGATAATACGCGTTGCAACATCGAGATATAAGGGCGAAGGAATCGAGGTTTTGTTTCGATTTAGTTTTGTTGAGGGTCGTCAATATTTATTTTGTTTGAATTTATATTGTCTATACACTTCACAATGTATGAAACATTCGACTTCATATTAATTTATTACTATATTTATAACTTTGCGTATATACACGTCATGATTAAATGAACTTAGAAGAACATACATAGATTAAAGCATATGCAAAAAATGTTTTGGACAATGTAATAGAACATAAAGATTCACAAAGAGTGAACTCTTTTGAATCTTATAAAAAAATATGAAATCAAAATCGTTAGTTGATAAGAATGAAAGTCTCGGTGCAAGTATTTCCGTATAAGCTGTACCTACGTTTAAACTAGCGTTTGGTAACAAATCCTACATTCGCTTATTAAATGGAGTGTACTCCATAAATAATGCGATTATTCGCTAACGGATCGCAACCCTAGACAGGCTGCTCAGCACTGATAACAAACAGACATCATCCGGATTTGTGTCGTCATGCGAGTGGCCCACGCTACACTAAGACTGGAACAGAAATATTCAATCCGCGCAATCTATTGTTCGATGTCTTTGTGTTTTCCATTTATAAATCTATAGGTTATTAGAAATAAGTAGCCATGTTATATTTTTAGTTACATGAACAGAACATAGGAACCTACTATATATAAAATATATTTTACCCATTACAAAAGTTGAGAAATACCGTGGGAATTTAAATAAAACTACAATAAAACAATTTTATGGCAGAGAATTCATTTATATTATTTTATCGTAATTGTTTTATAACATTACAAATTAAGCTGAGTTTAATTTTACCGATATGTTTTAGTTATAAATTGTTTAAGCTGGTATATTTTGACATAATATTTATATATCCCCACGTATCCCTTAGTTTTAAGCTTATAAATTGCTTTACGGGGAGAAAGGGTAGCCAGTTCATTATTTAGTCCGTTTAAATCACTAAGTCCTTAAAAGACATTAGCAGGCTTTGTAGCGTTATCACAGTACACAAAAGAGATTTAGAACGAGCTCATGGAGGGAGCATCCCGTCAATTATGACTTTATAGCGAGCTTACAGTATATTCGTTAAACATAATGATGATTGAATTCTACGGCAAATTGTTTGCTACCGGCTATAATTGGGGGATGAGTGCTATAGAAAGTTGAAATAAAACAATTAAATTAATATCAAAGATTTATGAATTCTTGTTGGAAACCAATTTATGCAATACATTATTAAGTAAATAAATAATTGAAATAAGCATTTTGATGTAAAATTTTATGTTCTACAACTTTTATTATAGGTATTTTTTTCTAGTACTTACTGTTTCCCTAAAATTTTAAACAAAAGTTCTGTTTTTTTTTGTCACAAGTTTTCGTGGACGAATTTAAAAGACTTTCACTATTCGTTTACGAATCTTTCAAAGTACATTATAAAAAGTACATAAAAAAAATTCAAGTTTTTTCCGAAATTCGTATTTAAAGCTCCATTTTCTTGGACTACTAGAATAAGCAAAATTATTTAATTAATACTATATGAGGAATATATGAGAAACACGATAAAAATAAAAACGATTGATATTGGCGAAAGATGTGTTGCTATTTTTCTGCGTATCGTACTTGAAATTAAGAGGGTAGACAGCTAAACACGTATACAGCACTCACGCTAATTGTTTCCGCCATTTGAATATTGCTGGCGACAATTACTGGATTGGTCCAAAGCGCACGCGGACCCTAAATTAATTGCTCTCCGACACTTTGTCTTATTTGCTTTGTCTATATCTATGCCAACTTATGCTTAATGCTTCATTTTCTTATACAAATCAATAACGGATTTTAATATTATTAAAAACTAGCTGTTGCCTACGACTTCGTCCGCGTTTCCATCGTTTTTCGTAAAAATCGACTGATTCTTGTAGTCGGATACAAAATAGATTTGAAGAAACTTAAGCTTATTCCTATCTTCTAGGCGCTAAAAAAGCCGCTTGACTATGCGTTTGCAACTTTATACAAAAACTAGCGGACCCATGCGCACCTCGTCGGGCACAATGTTAACAATCCTTTTTTATATAGCTCAGCAATAATGTTGCTATCTATTGGTGAAAGAATTTTTAAAATCGGTTCTGTAGATCCGAATCCCAGATTACCCCTTACAATTTAACAAACACACAAACTTTACTTCTTCATAATATTGGTATAGATAATTTATTATTCTTATAGCATGACTTAATATTCACGCGCGATTTCTATGATTCATTTTTGAGGAGCCGTTAATAATATTAACTTTTTAATTAGGGATGACTGAGAGTGTTATATGAAAGAAGCGTAGACAAATAATATAATCACACGCTTGGAACTGCTAAGTTATCGGGAGTTATAAAATATAGACATATGCTGTCCTGGGATGTTTTTTATATATAATTTTAAGAAAAACATTTACGTCGCACATGATTTCTGTGTAACTTTAACAATTAAGGTTGCACACGCGACGGGAACTTAAAAAATGGAGTAACTTGTCCCGTTTTCCCTTCACTGCTCCGCTCCTATTGATTGTGACGTGTTAAACACTATACTATAACCTGGTCAGGATTTAGGATTCAACTTTAAGAATAATTGTACCAAGTTTCGTTAAAATCCATCCAGTAGTTTTTGTTTCTGTAACGGTTATACAAACAGACAGACGGACAAAAATTTTACTAATTGCATTTTTGGCATCAGTATCGATTCCTAATCACCCCGTGATAGTTATTTTGACAATATAATATTTCATGTACAGAATTGACCTCTCTACACATTTATTATAATAGAGCTTAATTCTTCTATACTTATAATTATAAGTATAGAAGAATTAAGCTTTAATGCGATTGAATTATAATGATAAGTGGCAATACGTTATTCATTTGCGGCAGTAATAGACGTTATAACCTAAGACAAAACATTTATGTATCGAAATAAAGTGTTCGATAAGGTTCACGTCTTTTATAAAATCATAGTTAACAAAGGAATAGTATTGCAAAGTTTCATTGAAGGATACCAATGAATATAAAAGCACCTAACTAAATGTTATGAATGTAACAAGGAAATAAAAAATAATAGCACTATAAGACTACACCCTTATAGCCAACTACTATATCGATATATACTATACTATATCGATACAGGCGTAAATAATTTTTCCTCAATTTGTACCTCTAACTGTTCAGCGATCGTTACATCCTGTGAGACTGGCCGGGAAATGGCGGATATTAGGTTATCATCAATACCCTTTCAATACTAAGTACGTTAGTTAAATTTCATACTTTTTCTTTTCAATGGCTGTTATTTACTTGTATTATTTGTAAATATTTTTAAATAAATCAAATACGAAGAGAGAGATTATAAATCTTGATACATAAACTTTATATCAGTTCGTATTACTCTTCAATTTTCATAATTTAAAAACAGCCACCGAATTGATAGGATGGATTTTCTATTGTACTTTTGAATGCAAGTTTGAAAATTCAATAGAATGCAAACTGATTGACAGGTTTTGTATTTCATCACAAATTGGTAGATTCGCCTGGAGGCGATGGGATTAAATTTTAATGAGCTCGAGAAATTCTCTTGTGGTCCCATGACGGTAGAAACGGTCAATTAGCAACGGCAGCTAGATTACCCCTGCTTGGATGGCCGAGTGCTAATAAAAGGACCATTAAGTACTGCATTATGTATTCATGTTGTGAAAACGGGCTGTTCAGTATGAAAATCAAAAATGTATTGCAGTAAACACAATTTAATAATATTTTTTTAATAATTTATTTGTCATAAAATCATTTAAACATTAACAATTTAAGTGATCACCCGACTACTGAACTAGTATAAAATACTGTGTCTCAGCAGTCGGGCCCTTGCCAATGTGATTAATTTAAATAAGCTTAAATGAAATTTAAGATAATACCACAGAACCTAAATAAAATAAAAATTAAGTTAAAAAAAGAGAGTGTGTTTTTTATGTGTGTGAGTGTGTAGTGTGTGTGTGTTTGTGTGTGAGTGTGTGTGCGCGCATATTTTAGAGTTAAAGTATAGAAAGAGTTGTTTAATTAAAAATTACATACTACATAATATTACATAATATTATACATTACATAATACATATAATACATATGGCAATTGACAGTTGCCATAAAAATATAAAAATTAAATTTAACTATATTGTGTTATTTTTATGTATTACTTGTAGGCATGTTAATTTGTATAAATCAAATATACAACGGTTATGTTTTGTTAAGCCGTTATACGGTTTTTCATGAGAATAGCAAAACACAACGTTTCCCAACTTTAATACAAATATAAATTTATCTTGCCTTATATTTGTTAAAGTTGCGTAATTTTAATTGTAATTTTGTAGCTTGTTGAAAATTATTATACATGATCATGTGATGAGTTGGTGGAAAGTATAATTATATAATTATTTTCGTGAAGTGCGTTTCGATAAAAGTTACGCCCAATTTGTTATAAAAGTTCATAGCTGCTGATGTTGTTTCTTACAAAATTGAGTCTGTTTAATTTGTATTTGTTAGCAAATAGCATCTTAAGATCGATAGGTGCCGGCCTGTCTGTGGCGGCTGGCGGCGCGGCGCCGCGCGGTCGGCGCCAAGGGGACACGCGGTTATAAATCTTATAAACAAACAGACGTAATATTGCTTGTCATTGTTATGCTTCTGATATATCTATTAGTCTGTGGCGTAAAAGGAAATAATAGGAAAGTAATGCTGCAGTTATCTGCTAAAAAAATAATTTTGTTTACCTGGGTAAAGGCGTTCTTTTAAAACTTTACATACATTTAAATTGGTTATAAATGATCTCATGTAACTTTCATATTTTACGTTGCAAACAACATAATTTTTTTAGGCGGTTTCCAAAATGACTTGAATGACCTCAATACCTGCAATTCTGGAAAACGTTAATATTAAGGAAAGAAAAATAGTTGAAAGTGCCAACTATATATATTATAATTTATGAAAAGTTAATAATCCAAACATCATTAACGTTTTTATTGTTCATTTTACATCGCTAAGGACCGGTCATCTATAATGAGAATTTTATGAAAGGACACGGATTTAATTTGTGTTGTGGCTAAAATGATGCAAAGGGGCGGAGTCCGAACCGACATTAATCCTACTTCAAAGGACACTGTGAAATTAGAGACTCTCATTAATGAATACCGTCAAACAAATTTTTAATCAAGCCCGTGATCTAATTGAAATTATAATTAAACTTACAACTGCGTTATGGATGATGGTAAAAGTTACTTGTAATTGCATTGTTCGTTAACCAGCAAAATATTATTTTAAATGCACGTCGTACTGCGGTTGCGTTCCTAGAATTATTATAAAATTTTGCTATTTGGTCACCATCTGTATGATACAACATTGTATCTAGTAGTTTTCATTTCAAATGTAACCTATATGTTCAGATTGCGGATTGTTCCCTATATGTAGGTCCGTAAAGATGCTACTTGCCAGATTTCGTAGTGTTAGCTCAGCGGGAAGGGAAAGGCCTTACAGGTTTGATTCTTTTGAAGATATGTGTATTTTGCTATGGTTTACTTTTAATTATTACTTTTATGTCGAACAACAAAATGATCTAGCAAAAGAAAAAGAGGAATCCCTATAACTTCAAGTTTTTCTTGTAAGATACCGTAATATCCGTAAGACTGGCAAAAAATAAAAACAATACTAAAAATTGATACCAACACGGAGTTCCGCTTAATGTTATGATTTCATATTATTTTTTAAGCATATTTTGTTGTTGTCTATAACGGTTACAGAAATACAATATCTGAATATTTACTGACTATTTATTACAGTTATCGCTATCATGAGATGCATCTTAGATACTTTAGTATTTGAATATTCTGCGTTGTAGACACATTCAAACTACTGATACCTCGAAGTATATGATATATTCAGAAGTTTTATTAGGCAGCCGGAGGGAGCATAGCAATAAAAATGAGACATTCTATCAAAGATGTCTGGCGCCGAACAGTTGCCAGACTTATTGGCGCCTCGTATCTTTGATTGGCCCCACAAACGAAATAAGGGCATGGAAGCAGATATTAGTGTATGTACCTAATAAAACCACAAATTATTTCCGGATTTTAAGTTTCTAAAAACAAAATTTTTCATTATAATATTTCCCCGCAGAATGTTATTTTACTAACTACGTTATTTTTTGTATATATGCTGCTCCTTAAAATAACCGTAAGGGTTTGCTACAGTTTTTAAATTTAATATAATTTTTATATTGGTTATGTCCGTTTTTATGTTAAGTACATGCAAATCTTCTAATATAACAAATTCATACATTTTTAGCATATTATTATAAAGAAGATGCGAATTTTATGTTTTTGCTATTATTCTATATGTATACTATACGTATAAAGCTACTTTAAAAAAGGATCTCAATTTAAATTACCATTATCCAAGCTCATCATATCCACCGTAATGTTTTTCGTGTGCAAATATTAGAGCTCGCCAAGATGTATTGATCAGAGGCAAGATTGAGGTTATCGTCCGCCTAGCTTCTGCAACGATATTAGAACTTGTCAACTTTATTTATTATAATAAAAACTAAAGCTTTGATACAATAATTATCTCCATACAGACATTCTTGAGTGAAAATGAGGTTGTCAATTAATTTTAGAAATTTGAACATTTATGTAGCTTTAATCTACTATAATTACTATAAATTAGCTATTTTTGCTAAACTATAGAGAAATAACATGCTAATATCAAGTACATCATGATTAGAAATTTAGAATTAAATTAGTTAAATGTATTAGGAGTGGAAAATCCAATTTAAACGTACACTTACTAATTTTTTTTATTTATCAACAGTGGATTTGAAGTTTCTTTTATGTCTTGTCTCTAGCCATTTATGAAACTAATATTTTCATGTAAATAACGTATATAGCATTAAAGGATTGATTGACGTTTGGGACAATGCTATTTTATATGGTGATATAAATATAATTTTATAACTTCCTTAATTACATATAGACAAAACCCAGCAATTTATGTAAAGTGTCGTTTAGTAAGGCGAGAGGTCGGGAGTCTATTGAATTTCCGCTCCGTAATGACATTGCCGCCCAAACGCCGAAGGAAATACCGTTAATGCATGTCAATTGTTATACCCCCTCATTTTGTTACTCAATATTTTTGGAATGCCAGCTTAATTTAGTCAGTTGACGAAAATAGCAAAATAAAAATGAAGAACTATCACGTGCTGTACAGCAGTAGGTACGAATTACACAATTATTTGTCATTTTCAATAAAGTAAACTTAGGAGGTACATTAATAAAAGGATGAGGTTTCACAATTCGACTGCATGACGGCTCAAATTGAAGTCGTTTCTTCTATAGGAAATTATTGCATATAATTTAAAATATATTCAGCTTTAATGGAACATGCTATATTTAACAACGACTTTTACTTGAAAGTCGGTGAAAGTTGAAGATTTATTAGCAAAAGTTTCATCCTATTAAGACGCGAACATGTACCGTCTGGCTCAATTATGTCATCAAGAAGTTTACTTCTAGGGCGTTGTCACCCGAGATTGGATTTTAGATAATGGCTCGGTAATCACGCTGGTGATTTATCACGCAGCTATCTCAGACTTCACTGTCCATTAAGCAATCGGCGTGCAACCCTTTGTTGACAAGTGCTCACCGGTGCGAGGGACGCGATGTAAATCGTAATAAAACGCTTTCTACAACTGCGATATACTCGTACATTGATCTTCTGCTTTTTATTTATTTTGAATCTTTTAATTTGTCTTAATTTTGAATCTACCTTAAATTAAAATCATTTTACCATATTTTAAAGAAATCTTTTAATTGGAATAGCTATAATATCCTCGGAATTGCGTTTCAATAGAAGCACATTTTGCGTATAAACGAAGTCGATCAGCGGCAAACAAGTATATCGTGGTACAATCGAATCTATTTCGTGTAAGCCCTCCAACTGAGGCTCTCAAAGAGAAGCCAGTGCAATACACCCAGCTTTTGCGTTACATTCTTATGGGGAAATACGGTAGCTGGTAATAGGGAAGTTTCTTTGATACGAAACATGTAACGCTTCAAAGAGAATTAAAATTTAAATTGCCATAGATATGATTTTTGGTGTTGCTGAAAAAGTGGTATGTAAATTTTCAATCAAATTAGCTAATATTTAGTACTTCTTTCCCTCGACTACACATGCGTGTAATCTAGTCTAGTTTTAGTTTTAGTTTAGGCAAAATGACTACAATGCTTACAAAAACTAGCCTTCTATGTTAACAAATAGCCACACTTCTTCCGTATCAGCTACACCTAACCTAGAAATGTTACCGCATTTAATAATTAATTCGTATATTATGTTCAAGTGGTGATTAAAACAATATACTTATTTCAAGAATTTGAAATAAAATTCTTTAAAAGGCATATTTTCTTTTTTAGCTTTTTGTTGTACTTAATGTGCATGTATTTTACAATAAGGATTGAAACGTTGACTTTGTATTTAAATGGATTCCCATTTGTACTCCCGAAACATGAAAATAGCGTGGCGCTTTAACAGTGAGGGAATCTCCGTAGAGTTAAGAACCGAAAAGAGCGTCTGGCTTTTAATTTATTTCATACAATCATCTTAAAACTTAAAGTTTCTCAGGCAAGTGTGGTGAAAAAAAATCTATTTATTTAAATTTTTTAAAAAACATGGCACACAAATTAAACTTGTTGAATATTTTTGTGTTAAGATGTACAACATAACAAAACATCTTAACACAAAAATACGTACGTAGTAAACTACGTCTAATAACTTAATCGATTTTCAAATATTAAGTTTCTTAATGAACATATGGATGTACAATAGGAGACCCTAGATAAAACAATAGGAGACCCTAGATAAAACCTATGTGGTGTGTGTGATAATATTTGTATTACTAAATGAAAACCGTGATCAAAGTGATACATAATAACAGTTGAATAATGTGATAGCGTACTTCTAACCCATAGAAATAAAACGTAACAATTAGTTTACTGTATAAAACATATTTACCTTGTGTGCAACACAACTTCATAAGTCTATAGGAGCACTTTTAAAGTATATTGCGTATCCTCATACATACATATGCTAAGGGTTATTGTTGTTTTACAAAGCGCTCACCAGCGCGGCGGTGGAAACATTTCGCCTAACTGAAAAGGGTTTCAATGCCTTATACAGATTTGTATGTACTTAAAGGTTTTATATCTGCGGTTGCTTTTATTGAGTGTTTAGGAACCATAAAAATGTAAATCAGATCAGATGAATATAAGAGTTTTATTGTGATGAGCTTGCGGAAATTTTATCTTCCACTGAATATTCAATTCATACTGTTGGGTTTTATTCGCAAAATAATGTTGTCGTCTAAAAATTGTTTTACAACCATAAAATGAGAAAAAACACGTGTTGGTTATAAGTGTTATTTTTTCCTGAACTTTATACTTTATTTTTATGCTTTAAAATAATATGAATTAAATTCGGATGGAATTAAACGTTCAACCGTTACGTGACTTTCCCTTTTCACAATATCATGAAACGAATCCAAGTTAAATAGACATTAAGAAACATTTTTACCTCCTCACAGATAAGTTTACTTGATCCCCGGCCATTGTGATAGCCATCAGTGGAAACTCTGTGAAAAGGCCCCGAGTTCATTCGCCATTCATGGGGCGATTTGATTTACTTAAGATCCTTAGCTTGATACTGTCTATTAAGGAGACGACCAGAGACACTACTCCTATTCAGTGGTACTTTAAGGATATTTTCACCAGTAAGAATATTATTTAGTTATTACATATCAATAAAATAAAAATGTGAATATAAATTCTTCTTATGTAATTTATTCAATCAATTTTATAATAACTCTACGTTAACGCTGGTCTCAAAACCATATAACATAAAATAGGAAAGTTTTAAAGCGTGATTTTATGGCGTACAAGAAGTATATTATCGAACTAGGGTGAGTTAAAGCGCGGTTCCGGGCGAAAGGACGATTTATAAAACGAGTTTGCGGTGCAACCAACCCGTGTTACCCCATTGGTTACGTCTCACTTCTTGTTAGTGTTGGTCGCGCACATTATTATTATTATTATTATTATTTATATTAAAAATTGAAAATAAAAGATTAAAGTTATTTCTATTGAAATTTATTTCAAAAATGTTCTTCCTATTTTAAGAATCCCTTAGTAACACGGTTGAACAACCGTGTTCACACGAATTTACTCGTTGTATTTTAAACGTAAATTTCATTGTATCCTGCAGATAATTAATGTTTAATATAAATGGACGAAAAGGCTACTACAAATCATAAAGCTTAAAATATATTAAAGTCGTGTTGTATCGTAGCGCGCACATCACTATACTCGTACGAGTTCGCGGGACGTCACCATTTTCCCTCGCCATCAGGAAAGTTAAAAGCATTGAAAGACATATCACGGGTTCCTTCCAGGCTCCATTGTTCTGCCGCCCTTTGTCCCGGCCGAATGTTTTAATGTAATTGGCTTTGTGCTACGCTCTTTAACATTTTTGCTGTGTGAATGAATGGGTGTACATTTCGTCAACGCGTATATTAACTTGATTGATATCGATTTTTGATAATGTTATTGGTAACCGAAATCGTTTTCGGTTACCAATAACATTATCAAAACAATTTGGCTTAGCATGAATTCCATTTCAATTCACATCAAAGTAAGAAAATTGTTAACTACCGTTAAATCATGTATAAGAGAGAAATGCTTTCGCGATACATTAAAATACATTTCTTCAAGTTACATTAAAATACATTATCACCGAAAAAATTGTACTCTATTAAGCAAAATATACTGAATGGACTTTAACTGAAGTTAAAACTTTAACTGAAGAAAAAAGTGTATTGACACATAACACTTTTATCGCGATATTAGCATGGCAACAGAAACAACGCTAGTTAAACCGCAGGGCGCTGTTTGTGAATCAGAATGCTGTGAACATTCGCTTAGTATTAAATACGTATTCTTAGTATTAAATACGGATTTTCAAACTTCGTCACAACTCTAGTACAGACATTCAATAATTCGACATTTGATTCATAAGGCAAGGCATTCGTGTGTACTCCCACGCAAATGTAATTTGTAAGCAATACATGATATAGGGATTAGTGTGAGGCAGAGCATAGTTATGCGACATAGTCATAATACTTATATCTACCCCTCGCTCCCGTCTCGCCGACTCCAGTAAGTGAGTTGGATATAAATTGGAGCATTGTCTGCGAATCTGGAGCAACGCCTGTTAACGCTATTCTACGAAAATTTTGTTAAAATGTAAAATTCACTCACAACATTAAAGATCCCTAAGGAGTGATAGGGACATAGAAATTGATTATTATACCGTCAGATCAGGATAAGATTGCAGATCGTGAATGAATACTTTCAGTTTTCTTTTTCTATTCCTATTGTTGTTTCCTTCTAACCTACTGTGAGGTTCTGTCACTCCATTAAGGGGTCAATCCAGTACTCATTCGACATTTCTGCTATTTATTTTTTGATTTAGAGTTCTGGTCACTAGTTGTGAATGAATTACGAAATGTGTTTAAGTACAAATTAACTTAAGCTAATTTGATATTTTAAAGATTTGTAATAAATTTAATGATTTGTAAAAATGGTTTAGATTTGTAAATAATTTGTTTTTTTGATTAAAAGTTGGTATTATTATTTTTTATATTGTACCTAATTATTTAGTAAGAACAATTAAATAACAATGATAAGAAAGAAAACAGCTGATTGACAGTGTATCACACTTTATATTTAAAAAAACTTTCGTAATGTTATCCAAACAATTTAAAATACTTTGGTTACTTTATACATAATTGTATATTCCATATTAGATACCAAAATTATTTTGCGATCGTATAATCACTCTATCATAACAAAATTGTAATAAATATTCCTTATCAGCGAATATCAAATAATTGCAGAATAGCTCTCCCGATAGGGAGTAAGAACAGAGGGAGCGTGGCACGCATTTCTGGCTAGTTTGATATCAGCTTCCGTGACGTCAGTATCTACGCTGACATCGCAATAAATACGTACGCGATTGCTTAGTATTGACGTCCATTATACAAAAAATAATCAAACACATCGATTGATAATAATCATAAACATGCAATCGACTTAAACAACATTTCAGTAAGTTGTTTCAAGACGGTTTTGAGGTTATGTGAGGAAAATAAGAAAATCCACAGGTAGTTTCGTGTCTCAAGGGAACGTAATAGAAATCGGAACCCTACGCTTCATACTTAAGGTAGTAAATTGAAAAGGAAAACGGAGGGTGTGAATTACAGTATAACCTGTTGATTTTATTCGAACAAATCTACAGGGAATATGTTTTGGAGACGTTTATTGTAAGTATTATTTGTAACCAAATTTGTAATTATTTTTGGATTATAAAAATATGTTATTTGAAATAAAGGATTTAAGTATTTATTCAATTCAGAGTTTAATAACCAAGTATTCATCTACAGCTTTTCGGATGCAATTTTTTATCACATGAATATCATTAATGAATACCTTGATTAGTTAACTGTCAAAATTTATTATAGCATTACTTCAAAATAATTAATAATCTCATATGATTCATATGAAGTTAAATATATGAACTTATATATTTTTTGATAAAGATTTATTCAAAACACAACTATTATGAAAAAGCTTCATAATTGTATCTTTGTTAGTAGTCATATTAAAGAATACGGGACAATAATAATAGGGTCAGGATAGCCTCAAGAGGGTTTGCCTTATAAAATTTCGCTTCTTGTTACGCTACATCAATTCATAGTTTTCTTTATGGTTCTTTTAATTAGGGAACTCGTCTGTGACATGTCATGTGGGATTTGTATCCCAACATTCTAGTGAATGTTCAACTTAATTATCGCCAAGTTTTATTATTAGTGTATTCGTACTACAAAATATACCTATATCTTTTACATATATTTATATTGACAAATAAGAAGCGATTCGTAAAAATTAAATGCTTAATTTTAGTATTTACAAGTTGGATAACTCAGATTAAGTTTTTATTTTGGCAATACAGATTAAAAAAAACATGGGATTATAAATTGTCGGAGAAAGCACATACATAATGGTGGAAGGGAGGTGTGGATGAGTGGTTGTTATTATTAAAAAGAATGCGACATATTATACAGATTAAAGCTACATAGAGATAGTAGATATGGATGTTTTCTTATTGAAATGTCACAATAAAGCGCGAAGAGTCAAAATTCTAAAGCAGATTACTCATTTGATACTCAATTTTTAACCTTCATTGTAAAGTGCTGTATATTAACCTACATTGCCATCGCTAAGAAATCAATATGAGTCTCAGGGCTTGTGACTCGAATATTAAAATTATCTCAACGACCCGACCGATACTCAATTTGTAGGTACGCCTTCAAAAAAATACTCAAGGGAATTACTTCCAATTGCCTGTTGTTGTACATTTTTATACTTGTACCTATTGATAATTGCCGACGTAGTCTCGTAACAGAACAATACTCTTATGGTTTTGAATATTTATTTTATTATTGATATCCGTCTAAATGTTTTTATAATAATTAAAGTCTTACTGTTAATGTCTACAATTTATTCAATGCTACGATGTAACTAAGCTACGCCTAGGCTTTAAGGCTCTGTAGCCCGAGATGCTTGGATGAAAATGTCTGAGTATAAATAAATAATTTTTACATGCCTAGATTTTGAAAAAAAAAATGTTTTATAACATGGGTTTCAGCATTTTTTTTAATGAACAATGTATTATTGCTGTAGGCAATTTCACCCCTTGAGTGTTTGAGCTTTACAATTCGTTTATCGTGTAAAGTGTTTACTCTAAGCCATTGCATTTGCGTAATTGATATTTACAGCTAACCTGGATTTCAGCCCCTTCCTTGGATTAAACGGACATTTGTAGGGATTTACTTTCTTAGAGAGTTCTCTTTAATTTATTTAGAACCGCTTTGTTGATCACATTTAAAGATTGGATTTGTTAGGCGTACTGTTTTGTTTTAATCGAGATTTATTCGTTAACATTTGGCAAGAGGGACATCTTGTAATTAAAAATGCTGAAAACTTAAAGTAAATCAAACATGAACATTAAGTACATCTTTGATGTTCTTTCAGTTTTCATTTTATTCTAAGGTTTTAAATATATGCATTACCATTTTGATACAAACTTATATTATTGTGAAGATTAATCTAAAAGAAATCGTTTCTTTTCTGTTTTAAAGTTGAAATAACTGAAGCGAATAATAAGCAACGTCAAACAGATGTTTGATACGAAAGCTATGTTCAATAACACGTAACAATATAGAAGTGATCGCAGAAATTCAAGAAACAATAAAGGTCGAAGCAGAACGTGAGCCGCGCTGCCTTTAGTAGATTAGGCCCCGACAAAGAGAATAAGAATCTACGGACCAAATATCATCGCAAATACAACACGCACTGTTTGCCTTTCATTTTTATTATTATTTGGTAAACTTCGTGAAATGAAAATTTAAAAATGGAATGACGTTGAGAGCACGTTCGATTTATTTGTCGAGTGCTATTTTTGTTTTATTTCAGCTTTATAGTTGATACAAAAAATCTTTAAAGACAAATAATGGCGATGTGCGAATCTCTATCACAGATTAGCCAAATTTTTTAAAGTAATAAATGAAATGTTATTGAAACTAAGAATAACATATTGTTAATAAACATGGCTCATAACAATAATACATTCTTCCCATCCATACTTGGAAGCATTGAAGAGAAAATATTCACACATCATCTACAACGAAAATAGGGCACACGCAAAGCCTTCGCTCTAATGAGACGACTAACCGCGTAACCTTTCGCACAATTTCATTTATTTGTTCATTTAATTTTCATTAATTTATCATTTATCCTTGCTATTTTAATAATTCTCTAATACTTTAATGATAATAAATATGCTACTACTACTTTATATTTTGTAATTAAATAATAGAAAAAATAATATTATTATATTATCATTTATATCTGAGAATATATATCAATAATCTATAAAATAACTACAATAATATTGCATCGAAATATATTATATTTTGGACCTTTCAAATGTTCACGACAACGATTTCTTTGTTTGAACCATTTAACTGAAAATCAATGTAACATTTTTGTCACAGATTTCCGCCTCATTCGATTCCTCCCTGGTCATAAAATAAATCTCGCCATAAATAAAGACGGCGACGCTAACAAGCGTCTCGGGTTCACCAAGTTATATTTCTTTACTCGGAACGCCATTTTTATCATAACTCTATTATGGTGGCGAGTGTCGAAATGCGAGCAGATTAAAATAATTTATTACCAGAAGTGAGGATATCAATATGACGGTATTACTCGTTGATGAAACGCGGCTATGAAGCTTCTACATTTATTACATGTTTTATTCACTATAACGGTGCGGAATGTATGCCGAAGTCGACAGATCCGCATCTCGAACGTTCTCCTAAATGGAACACTTTTGACCGTCTCCGTCCTGACCCGATTACTGCTCTCCATTCTTGCGAGCTCCCACATAGAAACTATTTTTAAAGAACTTCACTGTGCCGACATATTTGATAGTTCTTTAAGGAATCGTTCAGAGTGCTTGAAAACGCATTCTTACGGCCGTTGTTCGCAGCTATGCGGTTTTATTCAATATGCAAAATGCTAAACTTTTGCATTTACGATTCTCGATCGCAGGGTGGTCGGCAAACAAATTTAACCGACAATTGTAAATCAATTAGAAAGGGTGGCTCCAATGGGTGCGATAGCCTCCCCGTTTCAAAACCAGGGACGAAGTGGAAAAAAGTCACAAAAATAAATTTATAAATATTCGTAAAATATATACTTAACAATAAATTATACATCTCCCGATGTAAATTAAAATTGTATATAATATTTTGTCATATAAACTAATTTGTTAAAATATGCTGAGGACTATATAAATTTAGAAGAATATTTGCGAGTCTTTACTGACATACAAAAAATACCAATCTCAAAAATTAATTTCTAACAAAAGCTCTATTTCCAGATTTGAATAGGCAAGGAAGCGTTTGTGACATTAATGAATTAATTAACTTTCTAGGCTTCCACCCTGGCGCGTATAGGTATTCGCAGTAGGGAGATTTCAAGTACATATTGTGATCTACTCTCGGCTCGGGGCTTTGTAACACCCTGCTCTTTACGTCTACACCAGGAACTGTCTTCGAGGTCTTAAGGAGACCACGTCGCACGTTGTACGACACGCCTTTGAATCGATAATGCACTATTTATATTCATGTCTCGAATGATCTTAATGGTGCGTGCTCAAGTTATAATACCATTCTTCTATGTGATCTTTATGTATTAAATTTGAATTTGAATAAATAGCGTTATGTAAGTATCTTTCTAAATAAAGGATATACATAATTAAAAAAAACCTATTTAAAAATAATATTTAGATTATTGAAAATCAAAGCAACATCTATTTAAAAATATTGAATAAACATACAAAAAGTCAATACACGCAGACTAAAGATAATTACACCGTTTAATGTGATGTCACAAAATTATAGGTGTAGTATATGGGGTGCATTAGTCGCACAAAGCGCGGTTCGATCGCACTGGGGGAACTTTAAAAAGAGAGATTATCTCTATTCCATAACGTTACCCTACTTATTATATTGCTTTATTAATAGACGGTGTTGTTGTTATTTTGAAATCTATCTCAAGCTTCCAATTTTCTAAGATAATTCCGATGTTATTTTTCCAAAATCATTGCTTTTTTTAAGTCGCTAAAATATTTTCATAAATATATATACATATATCATGAGTTTAGACGGGTAATAGCAGGCAACCAAATTTTGTCTAAGATAACATTTTTCCTATTTTTTAATTTCATAAATGGTCAGATTACAATATACTGTTTTGCAATTACATACCTATTTAGTTAGTTAGTGTTTTCACCATTTAACACAACATACAATACTAGTGAATTTTTATTTTATTAACATTATTTTATTTTCTAGTGTAACATTCTCGATACAATATATTTAAAAAAAGTAATGATTTTCATTAACAAAAGTTTTTCGTTAGAAAGGGGTTTCTGTTATAAAGGCAGCCAAATTTATTTTCAAAGTGTGTATTTGCTGGGCACGCTACAAATGCTCTATGGCGGCTGGCGTCGCATCGTTTCCACTTGGTTATACCTTTTATGCGACGATTCATTACCACCCCGCGGCTGGGGGACGCGGACAGATAGCCACATTTATTACTTTTGTCAGCGGAAAAATGAATTTACGCGCCGCTAATCTTGATTTTATGAATGTTAAGCGTTATGAATACATTATGTCGATGCGCTTTTAATGCGAATCTAGTAGCTACTTCCTTTAGATAACATAAAAGCATTATTAATATAATACTTTATAATTTGACTTATAAAACTGTTCATGATATAAAAGTGCTGAATGCACACCAATATTGGAATATTTTATTTGATTTTCTGATGCTCTATGGAGAAACTTTAAATAGATACAGACTCTCATACATTTCATATACATTTGATATTTCAAAGAACATCGTTGTTGGCAACACTGTTCCGTCGTATATTCATTAAATCTGGTTGCTGTTTGTTGCGCTCACAAACAATGAAAATGGTATGCATGAGCGCCTCCTAATTCAATCATGTTGCTTAATGGCCTTCTGTCAAATGCCGTTTAAATTATGTTAAATTCTGTGCATACTAGCATACTAAATTATTTTGATATATTAAATGAAGCTTCATATAGATTTTAAATTAATGAAACAAATAAGAAGCAAAACGAAGATTTCTTTAATAATACTTTTTACATTATCTGTTTAAAAAATCTGCACATTAAAAAAAATATAATTCTAAGTTCAGGTAGCTATTATAAAAGTAGTTATCAAACGATTAAACCATGCACTAAGAGTGAGATAGGCAATTAAAAATATTGCACAGACGCCCCATACACAATTATGTTCATAATGCAAACTGGAGTGGATATCAAGCGCAGGTGCGATCCTCGCCGGCGCCCTATTTGCGATCGGCGCTTTTTAATTCTATTTCCTCGTGCTTTCCGAATATGTTCATTATCTAATGAAGCATGAAAATATGAGCCAAATACTCGCACCAACAATTAAATGTTGTATCGTCAAGTTGTTGATGTACTTTTTACAAATTTGTTTTTTTTTTAAGATTTAAGAACATATCCCTAGTTGATTTTACAGTAAAGTATAATATTTTATTCATAGAAACAACCAATATGAGAACTTCCACGTGGAACAGAAGGGGTATGATCAGATGTACGATGGCGAAGATCTGGAGACGCCTCCATCGCCAGACAGACCACCACCGCGGCATATAGGTCAGTTTCTTTGTATTTTGTATACCATCGGGTCATTTTTAACATACGTCTTATCAGCATTTTGTCTGTTTTAATACAATAACTTTTGTTAAGCTGTGCCTTTGTCCGGGTTCATGCCATATATCACACTTGTTTTGTTTGAATTTACGAGTGCATAGCTATATATCTGTGGAGGAATGATGTTGTAACCTTCCTCCGATCTAAAGAGGAGATTTCCGACTAGTTGAACCACTGACTGGCCGGCCGTTATTAGGCCGCAATGGTTTGATGTCGAGTAGGTTTATATATAAGTATATACTAAGTCTCGAAGACATATCATAAGCTCGATTTAGAACTAGGTGTATTAGTAGCGGTCGCTACATATATCTAAAGGTAATATTTGTGGTATGACTGTAAAGCACTATTTGAACAGACAAATACGTCCGCGCGGAATGCCCGTGCCTGAGCGCGCGCTACACCGTGGCGCTGCTAGCCTGCTTCGGATTCAGCATCATGTTCGGCATGCGCTGCAACATGAGTATGGCTAAGCTGAAAATGACTGAGAAACACAACGTAAGTACCCAAGTATTCGTTACCTAGCACGAAATACGAACGTTTCAACCTTTTTAAATTTCAATAATATTGTAACTACAAAGAGAGGAAAGCTACAATAGACAAATAGTTTTTAAAATAAAATATAAATTATATTTAACAGCTTCCTTCCCTGAAGGATTATTAAAATTTAATTCTAAAGTAAAAAATTAATGACGCTAGACGACGCACGGAATAAAAGAAGACACTCCGTTCAACTGGAGCGTGAGCGTGGAATCGTCAATAGACTCGTCGTACTTCGCCGGGTACCTGATCACGCAGGTCCCGGGCGGGTACCTCGCCTCCATGTACCCCGCCAATAAGATCTTTGGCGCCGCGATCGTCGCCTCAGCTTTATTCAACATGGCCATACCCGGCGCCATGAGTATAGGACCTGTTGCTGTCGTGCTTTTGAAAGTCGCCCAGGGATTCGTTGAGGTATGATTTAAATTTTATATCATTTTTATATTTTACATATATATCTATTGCTATATATATAATTGATTATTTTTTAGTTAAAAAAATTATTATTATTAATAAAACATTCTATCTGTGTTTTTTTCTACACACAGCCTCTTGAGTATACATCTAGGTAAAACGATGACTATAACAAATGCAGCAACTAGCGTATGAACATAACATATCATATCTTCTGTGTCGAAATTCATAGCGAACTTAAAACAGGCAACATGATTGACAGTTGCGACGAGAGGGTCGCAATGAACATGTAACAAGCATAATGTCATGGTTAACTTGAACATTTGGCATTCAGTCCGTGACGGCGCATGATCAAGCTTATTATCGATGCTTCAAATTTTGAAGCCGGGCTCCGTGACAAATGTACAACTCGTCACATTTGGATTTACTCCCCTTTATAATGCGAAGATAAACACACTTAACAAAATGTGCTTTATTGAGATACATCGTTTCGAAGATGTAATCTGTTTCATCGCTTGAATAAATTTCCTATATCGATATAATTCACAAACAACGGATCAGTAAAAGGAAATATTAAAAATATTTATATAAATTATACATAATAAATATTAACATTTATAAAGAATACCAATATACTTTATAATACTTGAATTCGCCGTACAGAATTAATTGGTAATAAAATTGAATCCAAACATGATATTGAAAAATCCAAAATATTATACCTATAGAAAAACTTAAAGTCTCGGGTTGTAGCAAGCAGACTTTATTTATATTTAAATAGTGAATCAAGAACTTATTTTTGCTTACTGTAGTTAGAAATCGTTTTCCAATGTTACAAAGCCTCTTTAGGATTACTGAGCCCTCGGTTACCATGGCGATGAATTTATTCGTCTCCTTGTACCAAGGCTTAACTGCCTATTCTATTAAATCTCACATTGAATTATCGTGATATAAGGTTGAAGAGATATTATATTTTGTCAATTTCAAGTTGGTTTTATCTGAAAAGATATTTCTCGTACACTTATTAAGTATACCTTCGGAAAATCACTGTTAATATGCTGAGGAAATGAAAGTATTTTTCTTGATTCTATTCTATGATAATTATACCTATGTATATGTCTTTTCTACATCCGGTTAACGGGTACTTTATTATAATGTAAGGTAGCTTTTTATGACCATAAATTGCCAATAGTTGTATAAAAACATTTCTTCAAATTAAACTCGTAATTTCGTTTCAGAAATAATTTTAAATAATAAGATAAAAAGTTATTAAAATACTGTAAAGTTTATACATGTGTGGTATAATTAAAACCATATTTATATCAGGGAGTAACATACCCATCCTGCCACGGCATATGGAGGATGTGGGCTCCGCCGATGGAACGCTCGCGGCTGGCCACGCTGGCCTTCTGCGGGACATACGCAGGCATCGTCATAGGCATGCCCCTCTCTGGACTTCTCACTGATTACATCTCTTGGCAAACGCCATTCTATTTCTACGGAGTATCAGGCGTTATTTGGTACGTATGTCCGTACTTGGTTCGTATTGGTGTTTGTTATTTAATGAACTAATGAATGATTGTCAAGAGTTGTTCACTTAAGTTTTTGTACGTTACGTATTTTTTTAAATCAGGTCTCCCTAATATATGTCCCAAATAAAATCTTTTACGACATTAAGGATTTTTTTGATAATTATATTATTCACCTATTTAGGTATCTCTAAATTAATTTTCTATTTATTACTTTTATTTTATGTTTCATATTGGCATCATTTGTATTCCTATGAAAAATGTGATACCTAGGTACACGATGTGGCTGTGGCTCGTGTTCGAGCGCCCGAGCAAACACCCGCACATATCGGGGCGAGAGCTGGCCTACATCGAACAATCGCTCGGCACTTCCACACAAGCAGCCATGCCCGGCTTCTGGAACACTCCATGGAGGGAGTTCGCTACTTCACCGCCTGTTCGTATTAAACTATTCAATTCGTACGTCCTCTAAAACAGTTCCTAAAGTGATAACTCATTATCTGTTATGATTTTAGGTGTATGCCATTATTGTAGCAAACTTTTGTAGAACTTGGAACTTCTGCCTGCTGGTTATATTCCAATCTGCATACTTTAACACACGCTTCAACATGCAGATCACTGAGGTAAGTCACAGATATAAAGCTTTTAGGGTTTTAATAAATTCTTTAGTACCTACTTTAATGATTATTTTTCAGTCCGGTTTTGTCGGCGCTATACCACATTTGATAATGACTTCACTCGTACCCATCGGCGGTATGATGGCTGATTATTTGCGTAAAAACAATATCATGACAACGACAAACGTGCGTAAACTATTCAACTGCGGCGGATTTGGACTAGAAGCTTTCTTCTTTGTTCTCGTAGCGTATGCTGATAATAAGGTAAAATAATAGTGACTCATTATATCCTTTTGAAATTTCGTTAATGTTACGTTTCCCAGTCTATTCCAAACGTCTACATTTTTAGTACGTGGCAACAATAGAATTGACACTCGGAGTTGCATGCAGTGGATTCGCAATATCAGGATATAATGTAAATCACCTGGACATCGCCCCGAGATATGCGTCCATTTTGATGGGTCTCTCCAATGGAATCGGCACCATAGCCGGCTTTATCGTCCCCATCGTGATCGATTACATGACCCAAGAAAAGGTAAGTTTCAAGTCGTTACAGAACGCTTACCGCTAACCTCATCTAATGAGATGAAAATATGATTATGATTTATATTACAACTTCCTATTTCGTTATTTAAATTGTGTATGTTTTTTCCTTTGATTATGATATATTTTTCAGCATTAAAAAAACTTTCACAGCATTTTGTATTCTCCTTATTCAAAGCGTTGAAATTTCGTTGATCAATTCGAAAAATAAAAAATAACTAAGTTTAGCACCATTCGTGCGTGTTGGCGAGTGTTTGTTCCCCTTCGGAGGCCTCGAAACAATGAAGATATCGGGCCGGGACTAATTTTAAAAAGGAAATCGAGCTCCGCGCGCCGCATGCCCGATGAGCGCCCGGGTTCACCACTTTATTACCCTACCCTATATTGCACTCCATACATTATGCTATTGCTGCTTTATATTCAATACTGTGCTATCGTACAGAATGCATAAACGACACTTAAAAAAGTATTGTAGATAGGTTTGTAGGTTGTGATTACTTTAAAAAACCTAAGAGAAAACAAGTATCGAAGAATCATGTTATATTATTGTAAACAATTTAACCACTGAAATTTATAAATAAAGCGTTATTTTGTAATAATATAGGCATTTGTATACAAAAATGTTAACGACGTCGTATTAAGTATATACTGAATATTACTTCTGATCCTATATAATTTCCTATACAGGATCAGTTGGAGAAGGCTATAACGGAGTGGCGAGCAGTTTTCATAATGGGGGCGATGGTGCACTTCTTCGGTATCACAGTGTACGGCATTTTCGCGTCGGGCGAGCTGCAGCCCTGGGCCGACCCCGCGCCGCCCTACGAGGCTCCCATGAAAGCTATCGATCAAGAGACAACATTCGTGCGTATACTTTCATTTGTTAATATTTGCCGATTGCTAATAAAATTAAATATCAAACGGTCAATAAATCAATTTTACGTGCTACTTAGTGTTTACAGTTTGTGAACATTTTATTTAAACTTTAAGCTTGACATAAAAATAGGGGCTTGACTCGGTATAGAGTTGGATGACGTTAGCATAGAGATGTAGAGTTGACGAGAGTTGCCGCGCTAGGTGGAGCAGCCGTCGGCGCCGCTGAAGGGCTCGGAGCCGCCGGCCTACGGCAGCATCGCGCCGCCGCGCCCGCCCGCGCCCCCCTCTCACCCCGCGCCCCCCGCACACCCCGCCCCGCACGTGCCCAACAACCCGTTCGTGTCGGGCGCCTTCTACCAGGCGGAGGCGGTGCAGCCGCCCGCCGAGCCCTACCACGACCTCACCGACGACGGCACCTACTGAACTGACCTAACACCGTGAATTGAAGTCCGTCGCTTTAATTTTACACCTAATGTTGTTTTTACCGTTGAGTTCGATTAGTTTCGTTATCGGTGCCATGAAGTTGTACCGGATCTAATATTAATATGGTATAAATAGTTATAAAATATTTTCAGTGTTATGCAGTTTGAAGTATGGAGAGATAGCTAAAATGAAATATTTCACAATTAAAGTGACGCGCTTCAATGTAGCATCTCGTATGATAGGTGTAATTTCGATGAGATTTTATAGCGTCGCGGCCGCATCTCTTGTGGTACTATTTTGTACATCTAGTTAGAAAATAAACATATATACTGTTCTCGGTTAGCTTTATTACCGTAGCGTGTCCGATGAGGTTATGTTGTTTAAATCTTCAAAGTTTATTTTTTCGTTACACGTTTAGCTTAATTGTAGGATCTTCGACGGCAGATAGCTTTGTTTGACTGAAATATGTTACGTGTTACTTCGTTATTCGAAAATAATTATTGTTTATTTGCTCATTAAATATTATTGTACAGGTGTATATACTATACTATTTGCATATCATTGTGAGTTGGTTTTAAATGAAATTAGTTATTTCGTTAGCTGAATGCGATAATACTTTTTGAGGTTCACAATTTATCATAGACCTTTTCAAATAAACTTAAATGTATTTCATATTATGAGTTCGAGGGATGCCATTGTTATGATTGCTTAGCTCGATCGCAATATAGATAAGGATAATGTATGATTTAGCTTTTCCTTGAAATTTAATCTTAAGGATATCAACATACTTGAAGTATTTTGTTTACTGTGTCTATATATTCTATTACGATAACTCCTAGACCTTTTGGAACGACTTCAACTCGTAAAATCTCAATATCAAGAGTGTACAAGACTAGATATGTATACACATTTCCATATAGTAATGCGTGGTACTTAGCTACTATACATGGGATACTGTATTTTAACTTTAACCTACGCGTGTACCTAAGCTCTATTATCTGTTAACGTTATATCATATTTATGTAACTCTGTATACGTTCCATTATATTATTTAACTTGCTCGTCCTGTTGCTGTCTCATACTGTTGTTGTAAAATGTTTACAATTATACTCTTATATAATATGAACGAAATAATTTAAATATCCTAGATTATATGGACTTCAAATTAACAGACTAAATGTATATGTAATAGGTGTAGGAATTTAACTCGAATGTTGATAACAGAGGGAAGAAATGTAATCAGATCTTTATTGTTTTTTTTAAGGATTTATGTGTTATTTAAACATGCATTAAGGTAAGTATTAATTTATTTTGTAAGGTATTTTAGTTACTTCTTTAATGTTCGCAGACGAAAATAATAAAATTATCTTTCTTTGTCAATACCATAAAAGCCGTGAACACGTTCGTATTCTACCAGTACAAAATATATAATTTTGAAATATAATATATGCTGTAATATTGGCTTTATTTATATAAAATATAAAAAAAAAACAAAAAATAAAGTAGGAGAGTAGGTAAAATTAATAATAATAATATATTTAATATTTATAACTTATTATAATCTAGTCGTCTTATTAGTGATCTTTGCAATGATCAGGCTTATTTTTTAAGCACAGAATCGGATCTATGTATTTTACAATAAACCAAAAATGTTTTACTCATAATATACTAAAATAATATTTTATTTTTCTATTTATAGAAGACGAATTTAAAATTACCTTAAAGCTAATTATTTCTCAGTAAATTAATAATCGAAATAATATTAATCCTCAATGGCGCGATACTAAATATTTGATTATTATTTTTCAAATGAATATGAAAAGCGCATGTGTGATTTATGCTTCTGTATTTAAGTATCGGGTTTAACCTTAAAATAGGTTTCTGCTGATACCAGTATATAACAGTTTACTTGTTTTTAAATTGTTACCTTTCTAGCTTTTACCTTCACTGGTTTTAGTAATAAGCCTATTTTTAATGTTTACCTGATATTCATCATCATCATCATCTCAGCCTATCCTTGCTTTACCTGATATTATACGATATATATAGACTAATGTAGAGATTAATTATATTTATATAAATTATATGATGACATTCACTTTCTTTTTTAATGCACAAATTTCTAATTTAGTAGAACTATTACCACAAGTTAAATATATCTTTAAATATCTATTATTTAATATCACGAATTATATAAGTTTATATAGTTCGTGACACCTTTGCTCAGAGTATTAAGATTAAATGTACTTAGGTATGTAAATATTAGTGTATATGACATACACAATATATTTCATCTGCACGTAATAATACTCCTAATATTAAAGCGAGTTTCATAAATTGTACCTACACGACACTCATAAGTAGACATTGCACATTCTCTTGTATTGGGCACTTTCTTGTATCATGCACCATTGATAACTTAACTAATACGTCTAAAACAAACAACTCTCTTTTTACATGTTTTCAAATGTTTCTATTGAACTAGAAATAACGCACGCATGCCTATCTGCACAAAATCATGTAGCACTTACTTATTCTGGCATTACTTACGATAGAAAAACTTAACAATGAATTTAATATGACAATAAATTAAAATTCCAGACAATAAATTTTCTAAATTTTCATGTAGCTTTAACATGCTCATGCTCATATTGGCTTAGCGAAGTTTGTATAGCGTTATACAAGAACAGCTAGTTTTAAAATGTGCAAACAAATTTTGAAAATGTTTAAATATCTAAATATCTAGTAGAGAGTTAGAAAAAATATCACTGACAATAGCCATTTTCATTATTAGATATAGATATTATTGCATAACAGGCAATAATCGTTTACTTGTGTGAGAATAAGGCAGACAATAATATTACAAAAAAAGCTCAAACATTGAGGTCGTATTCAACAACATTAGGTACGTATCATGTATCCAAACTTGTGTGTAGGGTAAAATAAAACTTAGGTATTTAAACAACATATTCCAAACATAAATAAAACACATGAAATATCTATATTTTCCTAAACATAAATAGGTACATCAAAATATAAGCAGCTATTATTTATTCAAATGTGATGTACTTTTAAATATCTTGAGCATTTGAAGATATAGTGAAACATTAAATACTATTGTTGTTTTTGCCAATGATATCTATTTTCTTTTTAAATTAAAAGGTACCTAGATGGTAGGTTCTAATTTGTAAAATTATGTTACAAATATTAATATTTAAGATTTGACAAATAAAGTCACAAAAATAAGCAACGCAATGACAATAAAAATGTAGTGTGTAAATAATATATTTATAATATGATAATAAAGATAGGTTAATTATATGTACAAAATAAAATTCGCGTTGTACCTTTGCGTGTTTGTATGTTTGTATGTTTGTGTATGTGAAAGTTAAATATAAATCTGACAGATTAATCCGGAGAATAAGTTTCTTTCAAATACATTCATTAATATAATATTAATGTTTGAAAATATTGCGATATATAATATGAAGCTTCTTTGCGTTTTATTTGAAAAGCTAGGTAAAGTTCATTAGCAAGTGTAAGAAACATCTGAGATATTAAGTAATTGTGTAATGTGATATAGAATATTTGGACATCGGTGAGAATTATCATACCTCCTTTGTTAACCAACTTGTGATTGGAACAAAGCATCATTTTCATTAGTATTAAAACAAACAGGGTTGAATAATCTTCCAGTATCATCACGTCATTCTTTTATAATTTCGTACAAATTCATTTAGAGAATTTCACTAGTGTATTAGATTTAATAATAAAGTATAAAATAAAATATTGTTTTAAAGAATCTCTACACCGTCAATTCTGGTTTGTAAAAATCTACTAGAAGTGTTTCTTGTATACGTAGTGGTTTGTATTTATCTATTAGTTAGTCATTTGTATTTTACATATATGTATCACATAGAGGGCAATAAACACCACCTAAGTAAGAAGTGTATGCGTAGGTGGGACGCATACTATATATATTATTTAAAAATGAATAATTAATATTAATTTTGTATTGTACAACAATGATTTACTTAATTAATATCAAGATTGAGTTACTCGATCATGAAGTGATTAGGAAATAGGAATGGTTGTTTTTCGTTAAAAACTAATCTCTTAACTATTTTATCGTATCCGTTAAGTAAAAGCCCGAAGTAAACCGTTACATTTAGGAACTGTTATCGGTTAAAGTCAGAAATCGTCTGTGGTTGTATTGATTCTAAACAAACATTTCTAAAGTAAATCTCTTATATGTATATTGAATTCAATAAAATACCGTTTCAATAAATAATAAAAACGAATAGAAGCTGATACTGTCTTGTATCTTAAATCAAGTACGATCACTGACTTTTTTTTTCAACTTTTATAGTACACCATTTTAAGACTTCTTTGGAAACTACGTTTTCCTACCTTCAGGTTTTACAGAAATATCTGAATCAATTTAAGGCCCAGGCCGTGCATCGATAAAAGGTACTCCTTAATGTATATACAGTTTTTATTAGTGATAATTTTCACAATGTCCAAATTTTATGGCAATATGGGTAGGATCCCCCTTGCACTAGTTGAACGAGCACTGGTTGATGATTTTATTTAAATGTTGTGTATTATAAATGTGATATAGACACAGACTATAAATAGCCATAAATAGTAAATAAATTTAGATAGGATAATAATAATATAAAAACTCTCTAGTCATCTTATGCAGTAGCAATTCAATAATATACTTTCCTCAATGCTATTTTAATATTTTTATCTGTATTTTTAATGTTGAATCTATTAATACTGTCTAACCTTAACTTCTTCGTTTGGCTCATATTTTTTTCATTCAAACATAGGTACTTAAGGATAAGACAATAATTTTATTTTAACGGGGTGATCTCACTCTATAAGGCTGTGTCGACAATAATGCTTTTCAAAGCACATTAGATTATAATTTTAGGAATAATAAGAAAACAATAAATAGGTTAAAAATAGCATAAGATGTTAGTCTTTGTAGCTTAATTTAGCTCTTCAGCTTTGGAACAACTAAAACTAGTCACTGTAAATATATAGCACTTTTGACACTTCTTAAGCTGTCACGCTTAAATAGCTTTCTTCCTTTATCCTCTTTCCTTATAGTTTCTCGCTGTAATATTGTCTGCCCGACTGTTTCTACGGTCTTCGTGAACTAAGAACTTATTTTAACCGTGTTTTCATATATTTTCGTAGTTTTCCAATTAACGTTTTAGCTTAGCAGGTAGTAATTTGTATTATATAGGTAACTGAGATAGACGAGTAGGTAGTAGTAACTAGTAATCTTGCATTGAAGCACTGATTTGTCAATTACTGATTAGATTACTTAGAGTTTGCTTTGTAGATTTATGCTTTATGAATTATACTTAAAGTTGAATATTAATGAATTTTTACTTTTCAGTAAAGTTTCTAGTCTTTTTCTTGTTTGCGATTATTTTGTGGGAATTTAATTTAAGTATATTTGATTAATTAGGTAAATGTTTTATTTATCGTAGCTTTAGGAAAATGATTTTATCAGATAACTTTGTCAAGATGTTTGTATGGCCTATAGTGTATATATTGGAATTGTACAGATAAATACGAAGCTTTTCGGTCGCATAACATTAACCTCTGCTGAAAACAAATATTTAATAATTTAAAAAATCTATTTAACATATAAAAAAGTTAATAGGATCTTAAAGGATCCATATGTACGTTAGTACGTTATTTATTATTCTGATATTAGTTTTTAAGATTTTCATGAACGTGTGAGCACAATTTAATGGTATTGACAAAGATATTAAATAGCAGAATCATGTGTATTGAGGTTACTTTTACTGTTTTTGTTATTAGTACCAACGTAATATACTATGTATGTTGTTGTGTACAATATTTATAAGGACGGTACAAACTAGTAACATACTTGTTGTCATTTTGAAATATAAAAGGTTAATTCTTAGTTTAAACTAGACAAGAACTTAACAGTTTGTTTGTTTAATGGAAAAATATTTAAATCGTGTGGTTTACAGATAATTTATCATATGTTATTCTGTATATGTTATTAAATATCTACTTGGTTGAAATGATTTAATAGACATTAATTTGTATGCTTTTACCGTTTTGTATGACCGTTTATTTTTTAAGGAACTGATAACATTACCTTCCCCGATATATGTTTGAAAATTTTACTCTTCTTTTATTGTTGTTGTAATAAATAAAACAATGATTATGGTATTGTAATATTTATTTAATACACACACCCCTGTCCGTTTTATAAAGTTAGTAATAAGTACCATATTTAATATAGTACTTAAAACATAATGTAATTTACTTATCCTAATTTTTATTTTCAAAAAAAAATCGTACAATAAATTATGCATGTACCTAAGTATCATACCATTTTTTGCAAAACCCTAAGAAAAAATTAAAATGATTTCAATATATTCCAAAGTTCAATTATAATTAAATGAAAAGTATATAAAATATGTAATATAATTGTATAACTTACAATGGAAATAAATAATATAATGGCAGCTTCAATTCAATATAATTCTAACTTTACATCTTATTTTAAAAAAATATTTCCTTCTAATATTTCTGGCATAGACTTCGGTAAAGCTGTGCCTAAAACATTGGGTGAATAAAGATTTGAGGTAGGTATAACAGGTAACTTTAGAGCAAATATTCGTATGAAAGGCAAGTCGCTAAAACTAGAATAATATAATATATCACATAGTCTATCACAGCAGCGATTAACTGTAAGGAGTTATAGATCTGAGCCTTCTACTTTTTCCCGGAAAACCTCTCGCATACGGCGGCTTTGCATTGGTTGTTACATAATATACTCCTCTCGCTCTGAAACATCCGAAATTGCATTTTTAAATATATTTTACATAATTTATTAATAAGGTAATAAAAAAAAAAGTAAAAAAAAATAGTTAAGTTAATCTGGGAGTAATCGAAGGTTGGTGTTTGTATAAGAAGGCTTTCAGTTTACCTCAACATATATACAGGATAAGCCAAAACAGGTAAAATTTACTTTGGGAGCTACGAAATGAAATCAAAGGTCATAATGACGAATTCCCATTCAAAGTCTTATCTCTATTTCCAATTATTTATTCGCCTTTTAACATTATTAAGTGTAGTCTCAAAACTGTGTACCGAATTTAATAAGAAAGTGTCTAGTAGGTAATTAACAGCCAAATCTTTTCTATGGGTAATTATATAGATATATATAAAAGCTAACTATAAAAACTAATTTTACATGTTAGTACTAAGTCACAAGTAAAATTATTAAACTTACTTATGTGTAACATGTTCTCCCATAAGTACATATTCTGTGTCTTTAGGTTCGCACCAGCCTATGAGGTACGAGAATAGACTTGGACATGGCCCAGCCCAAAACCCAGTGCGACTGTTGATTGACTCTATGAAATATGGTGTCACTTTTGTGTGGTCACATGACAGCGTTTCTGAAACAACAGACATTCCTAATCATTTTCTTAATTCAATAAAATTGTCGCATGTCAACTTTCATTATGTTGTTTGCACTTTCTTTCAATATTAGTTTAGTTTTATCTTCTACGCTAGTGACATCTTTGAACATCAATTTAAACTATAACCTCGGTGTTGCTTCATATTTTTTGCCTAACTCTCTGCTGATTTAGATATCGTTACCAGCAATAGATGGCGCTACGGCGGTAAAATTATCTAGTTAGCATGGTACCGAATTTTGGCTAAGCATCGCTCTAAACAACTGACAAAAAAAATAAAATTCTAATCAAGAAATCTTCTGATTTGTAGAAAAATATATTAGCCTTAGAATTAAAATTACCGTGCTTCTTTAATATACATTACTTACGAAATATGGTATCGTGAGCACACCCAGGCTGGCTAGATCCACCATTAACGTAAAAATCGGCATGCCCGTTTGGTCCCCACTGCCCCAGTATGCCAGCACCCGTGTGGAGAATGTCCACAAAGTGTGCGTCCGTGTAGTCCAAGTCTCTGGATCTGTTGTTACCCATATAGAAGAATATTGTTGGATCTAAACCTGAAATTATTAGGATTATCTATAAATATTGTTTATGTTCAAGAAGGTATTTTATTAAGACAATTTTATATGTAAAAAATTACCGACCAATTTAAAATACGGGGTCAAGAACCCTACATACACTACATTCACATTAATGATTTATTTAAAGGCAAAGAATTAACCATCTTATATCTTTCATATGTCTGAATTTATGTCAAGCAATAATTATTTTTATTTTTATTTCTATTTTTATTTTTATTTCTTCGGAAAACAAACAGTCACAATAACATCGATTGCAAACAAAAATAAATCTTAAGGGGACCATTTAAAATGTTTTCGCATTTAGTAAATACAAAGTATTATATAATACAAAGTATTATAATTTTTATGTACATGCACATGTAATAAATAAATAACCCAACCTTTATTTATATTTATTTGTACATGATACTTTTCTTACCTGTAATTCGACCGAGCTTTCCTTCAGAGATGTGATTGGCGACCAGACCGAGTATGTGAGCACCCACACTGTAACCGATTGTGTGTATTTTTTCAGGAGGCACCCCTTTCGTGGGATGGTATTGTAAGTACTCTACCAACTGCGCTATGCAGAGACTTGCGAATCGAGGAGCCCACTCTATCTGAAATTATTTTATTAAATTATCTATTTTACCATTGTTTCGAGTAGCGCTTTACATTGATAATTATATAAGCATTGAGATACTGTGTTTGCATTTCGTCATAATGACAAAATGGATCCACTATGTTATTTTAGTAGGTATTCAATAGGAACAAAGTAAGACAAAGTTTTCTTTTTCTGTACTCATTTCCTGAAGGATCGCGTTCCGATCAACAGTAAAAGTTAAATTATTTCCTTATAGTAGGTAATTAATTACAACGAGGAAAGGTTAAATCGTAGATATTATACAAATCTCATAATATTGAAACCTTGATGTTGTAACGTGTATTTATAAATGGAAAGGTCAACCTTAGCTCTTTTTGCAGTGCTTTTAAAATTATATAGACATACTTAACTATAGATAAATTTAAGTTTTACGGTTGACATTTTTTTATTGTCATAAATCAATAGTTTGTAATATCTCTTAGCTATATTTATAGAACAATTTTAATTACAAAACAATACAAATTCAATCTTATATTAATTTCAATGAAAAAAAATATTACTAACCTGACCAAGACAAGGTTCCTTGACGAGAGACCCATAGTCAACAATGATAATATTGTAATTTCCCCGCGTGAAGAAGGCATTCCTCATGTCTGTGCTTGGAGATAAGTTTCTACCTCCCCCGAAACCGTGTACTACTATTTTCGTTGGATATTTTGGATTAAATTTAGAATATTTTAATGAATCATTGTCTAACGTATTTAGCAATTCTCCTTTCTCTTGCGTAGTTCTGAAAAAATAAAGCAGGAATTAGTAAATGATGTCAAGAGATCACCTAGAACCCATTCTATTTATATAAAATAAAATTGTAAATTAAAGAATAAATTCATTAAAATTACTAAAAGGTTTAAGCCGCTATATTATATTGACAAACTACATATATATTTCTCTAAATAGTCCTGTAATAATAAAATAAAATAGATACTATTTTCGATATTCTTAAACAAATCTTTGCCTTACTCAATGTAGCTAATATTCGTCACCGTTCATCTCATGGCACCGTGGGCACGTCGAGTGATCATCACGAATCATATCTACATACCTTGTGTATAGAAAGAACTGCATTCTGGGATGCGGACATCGGTAGGGCGGTGGAATACATGAAGTTGTATTGAAAACATCGCGAGCCGTTTGCTGTTTCTCGCGGTCCCTTACCGAGTTCTCTTGTTGGGTCTTCGAAACTAAAAGTAATAGGATAATAGTTTTCATAAATAATAACAGATATATTCATAAATATACGCATGTTAAATTCAAAATTAAAATTTTTAGCGTAATGATAATGCAACGTTCTGTAAATTAAATAAACTTTAATTTTACAAGGTAAATTACGCATAATGTTTACAACTAACTACGAGTAATTAATTAATGCGTTGGAATTTGCAAAACACTTAAGGCGCGTATTAGGAAATTAAAATTGCATTTGTTTAAAATAAGCAGAGCATGATGATATCCTGTAACTTGTAACATAACACATTGTTCAATTGTAATGTTGTTAAACTCGTATAGTTTACGAGTAACCCAAAGATTGCGGAACATGACCTCTTGGTAAGGAAGTAGAGGATGGAAGTATTTAATACAGTTTTGGTTAAGAGCATGTTATAACACTCATTATCATAATATCCGCCATTAAATAACGGTGTTAAATGCAAATCAAATAACATGTATGCTGTTTAAATACTCTAAACGTGATATAGTTTTTATTATTAAGACTTCACTTACAATAAAGTAAAGCGAAAATCTTTAATGGACTTTAGTATCGATCGTAAATCGCACAAAATAATCAACATTTACTGTACTAAAAAGGAAACGCCACATTTCGTTAACTTGTACCAAATATCGTATGCAAAGTAGTCTAGAAGGATATAAGGTAATGCCTTGAATATTGATCGTTATGTTACAACATGCTTAAATTTTAATATGAGTTTTTTAGGGATTTGGTTTGAAATTCTGACCATTGCAAGCGGTTCATTTGTAAGTAGACAGTTGATTTGTGATTATGAGATTTAGGAACTATTATTACTTATATTATAATTGGCCATTCCTTAAATATCCTCATAGAATTTATAGTTTTATCCTCTTTGACGTCAGAATAGTTAATATCTATGATGTTTTCGATATAGATATGAGGTCACTAGTCTAAAATAAAGCACTTTTGATATTGTAATTGGCTGGCTGTAGAAGAATTGTCTAGGAATTTCATTCTGAATTTAATCCAATATTATTATAATGTAATTTTGAAATATAAACGCGAAACAATTATCCGATTTAAATTTCATTAACTATTAAAAGTCTTTATATTAAAGTAACAAAGATTCTTTAGTTATGAAAGGACTATTTCATAAAGCTGCATGTTGAACTTGCGTTTAAATATAATTTTTCTTCAATGTTAAACTGCTCACTTATAACCTTGTTTACCAATATTGTTATTACGCAAGAAAATTCTCATTTCAAAATATGTCGTAGTAGCTTGCTTTGGTACAGTCTTATGGTTTTATCTTCAACAACATTTCTCTTTGTTTTGACCTCTTATTTAACACTTTTTCACAATAAAAGTTGCTTATAACTGGTGCCAATAATTATCAATATAGTGAACGATATTCAGGGATAAAAGAGGTGAAACATTCAGAGATATATTCGCATGTATTTAGGTTAGGATTTATTTGTCAATTACCCCCTAGAGGTTTATAACATTTTTCTCTAATGGTTGCGAAATTTCAACGCCATATTGACGCTGTGTTTTTCGACATCAAGTGGAATAGGACTATTCAGATCACACCAAACTGAGTGGTACGGATTAATTATAATTTATGTATTAACAAAAAATGTGATTTGAGTTTCAAAAAAAT
>JADANM010003811.1:4321920-4344413 GCA_026213755.1 Eurema hecabe | reverse complement strand
TATAATTTATGTATTAACAAAAAATGTGATTTGAGTTTCAAAAAAATTCTATCTTTATTTATTTTGCATTCCAGCATTTTTTTTTCATATTTCTGTTCAAAGGGCACCTTACTACTATACAAATAACAAAAAGTTGTGTAATTTGATAAAAGGCAAATACGCAAAGTAGACTGGCTTACATCTTGGGAAGTCGCTAATTCTTATATTATACACCAAAGAGTATATAAACACTACGTCAAAATTTACACTTTCAACACAATTCATTTACGCGGTGCTAATTTGTCAAATCGAATAAAATAATTTTGTAATACGATGGTTACCAATTAGTGTAGAGAAAAGGCCGATTTCTCAATGATTTCAAGAGTTGAATATAAATCACAATCTCAGGGTTGCTCATCCTAACCTCACCATGCTATGAATCTCGATTACCCCACAGTTCAGGGCACCTTGAACTTACAACACAAATTCGTGTGGCAGAATACTATACACCGAAAGATTTCTTAGAGTCTAAAATCTTATAAGCAAACAGAATGTTAATTATATTCATACTGCTAATTTTTTTCCTTGACATCCTTTCCTTAATAATATAATAAATGCGACATTGATGGAAAGCATTAATAAAGAATAAGGAAGAATACTTAACTTAAGCAAATACAGTTAGTTTCATGGTATGAATGCCAAAAATAATTTAATTATACCTATAATATATAAGATTTTGTGTTTGTTAAATTGTAAGGGATAATCTCGAAATCTACTGAACCCATTTTAAAAATTCTTTCACCAATAGAAAGCCGCATTATTGCTGAGTGTATATAAAAAACTGAAAAGGGTCAGCTAGTTTGTTATTTATAAACATGAAAGTTAGACAAAATTGCCAAAGGGCAAATAATATTTACTTCTAAATGTTTTTATTCTTCCGTAATTGTAATTTAAGTAAAACCAAAAAGCAAAATATTTATGTAATGCATTATGTATTTGACTGTAATTAAAATATTAGTTACCTTAATGAATTACAAATTGCTTGTGACTAGCTAAAGATGCTGATTATTGAGTAAGAGTTCATTTACCGACTGCACGACGTACGTTTTATGAATAGTATGTTTTTACATACAATGCCGTATGCCAGTGAAAAAATACTTATCATTGTTCAACTTTTTAGTATTTGTTTATGATGATTTATACCACATTATATTCATATCTAGTATTTATTTTTTTGTTTGATTATTAAAATTATGTAGAAATTTAATCGTTTAATATTTAAAAATACTAAAGATTGTGACGACCTAGTGATTGAATTTTTACTATGACTAGATTGGATCTACAATAGGATAATTTTATCACGGTATTGCCACTGTAATTAAAATTAGGCGGGTAATATCGCGGGGCACCGGGCTATAATTTAAACATTGTTTATCACTTTTTCAAACCGAATTCATATTAGCAGCTCCAATCATAATAAATATTTGTATTTAAATCTTAACCACAACTTTATTATGTTACAACAACACGAATATATATATATAGGTAAGTATATATATGCGTAACGTACGGTTTTTAGCATCAATAAAAACCATTAATTAAAGATCGTTACGAATCGGTTACAAGTACAACACGGAAAACTATACTGCTCGGACATAACATAGTGTCACCGTACTATTAGGGAAGCGTATATTGTTAAAATCGAAAGTATGAGGATATGTCTCAGAGAGCGATTACGCAACGCGAATGTCGGCCGGCGCGGCGCAGCGCGGGCGACGTAACCGCGTTCGGAAGTAGCACACCACAACGCATCAGCTGTTGCGAAGCACCGATTAACGAATGCGTGCGATTTACTCCATTTGCGATACGATGACACATACATTGATGTGTTTAATACACATTCAAGTTTATATTATATGATTAAAAAAGAAATGAAAAAGTGCAATTAGGTATAATAGATATTAAATATTTTTTTTAAATTTAATTCGGCTTAAGTTCGTTCATTTTAATTATATCTACTAACGTACCGTTTCATTTCCTCATCGAGGAAGTATATACTCTTACTTAATTACTTTTAATTATCACGAATAAATAATTAGATAATTATAAATAATAAAAGTTACTTGATTTATATTTTCGGTTTTTAATTTTTCCCATTATATTATAAAGGATTTTGTATCATAAATTTAGTAATTTGCATTTCCTGATACATTGTGTGAATGAATTGATAAGATATAATTACTAACGTATCTGAGTCAGACGTTTAAATCAATTTCTATAAAGAAAGGCTAGAAATATAATAAGTTTCGTAATAGTTAATAGAAAGCTCATTTGTGTATCATAAATTAAGTAGGCGCTGTAAGTAATATTAAGAAAAATAAATGTTATATTTTTCTTAATGGATCGTATCATGAATAATATAATAATTTATTCTATGGGCATAACGTAAACAAGTCTATATAAAGCAGGTACTTTCACATCGGGCATGCCGAGGATATAATTAGAAATGGTAACGTAATTGTTAAATAATATTCTTCATTAATTAACAATACGTTTATTTCTTATATTTGAATTAAGTAAATTTTTTAATTGATTTGTTTAAAAAAATAACCATAATCACATGTGCACCACATATTCATATACAAATATTTATTTAAACATAGAAAAATCTTATTAACTCTGATCAGAATACTTAAAATATGTACCTGTAAATTGCAATGCGGTTATTCCAATCACTAACAACCACTGAGCGTTAGTCACCATTTTCGTCAATATCACTATATAAAAAGTCCACCAAAGAAAACGTCCAAGTATACACGACCTTTAAGTTCCGGATTATATTTGGAACTAGATATGAATGGCATAGGCTCGCGTGTGTAACGTGCCTTTTCGGTGTGGGAACTGACAGCGAAAGTACTACAGACCTGACCCTCGACTGCATCCTCCCCTCTTGCATATATTCCAGCAAATTGCATGCAATTTTATTCGTTTAATACACACCATAATCAAGTGTTACGACACGAGACCTTGATCAATTACATGCATTGGACATGTTTAAATTTTTAGCATTGTTATTGTGTAATTTTAATCGTTGTCAAGGGCACGCAAGTCTACACTTTTAGCGATTTCTTACAATTTTTAAATCATCCTTTAAAAATCCTTTATCTGTTTAAAGGCTTTTAAACTCATTTTTTTCTACAATCAACAGCGATATCTAATCTTATTATAACTTTTGCATTTCTTTTTGCGATAGAAGCCTATTAAACGTTCTAAATTATACAAAATTTAGTAGATATTAAAAGAAGTATAATCATCAGAAACGTTACATATGTTAGGGAATTAACGGATATTTCAATTTCTGAAAATAGCAATTATAGCTTATAGTGACGTTTTATCGAATTCCACTATTATACCTTTAAGAAATACTTTATTACAAGCTTAGATTCATAATATTATTAAGACTTTTAGAATTTATTTTGCCAGATCAGGTCATGTCCGAATTATTTTTAGAAGAATCTCGTTGGTTAGGTTTTAGCTTAAAGCGATGTCGGTGTTCGTTTTGCAAGGAGTTTGTCACAGAGTAGGACATTTTTTGTCATAATGTTTCATGTTTTATACTCGTACTTATCATGTTTATTTATAAGATATATTCATTTTGCCTTTGGTATTGATTTATTTATATATTTCTCGTCTTTGTATGAATATGAATAATAATTTATGTAACAAAAAATAGAATATCAGGTTTATTAAATATGTATAAAAATTATTATTATACGAAACATTATATCAAACATTATATCAAAGCTATCGCCTATTTTGTTGTGATCTTAAAGCACAATGCTCGAGAGAGAGTATACAATACAATTACATAACTAACACTGTGAAATGAATAACAATTCTATTCACTTGGGAACATTTCTTGTTATCGAACATAGTTTTTTAACCTACTTATTTTGTTTATTTTACTTTCCCAGATGTATTTTTTTCCAGGCCCTACATTTTACTTATTGTAATAAATAATTGGACTATTGCTGTTTTTAAATTATTAATTATTACTACCGTCAAGTAGGAAATAATGTGTAATTCATAAATACTTAAATTTAAGTTTGTTTCTTACATTTTTTATCCGTAAGTTTATTATAAATTGAAAGTAAGTTTATAGAATGACTGACTAAGCAAATTATATTGCTCGATATATTATTAAGCTATATATTGCATTTTTTGCGTTTTAATCGTTTTTGTCCAATTTCAACGAAAAAAACGAGCCTTGAAAAACTTGAAAGTTGTTTTAGCTGTCCAGAGAGTCGAGGGTAAAACCTTGTTGAATAATAATTAATTAGGTTTTTACCTCACATCAGATACATCCGCATTTGGAAATAGGCTCGCGTGTAGTAAAAGTTTTACGCAAGGGTTGCGAGTAACACTGTTATTAAATAAGCAATACCGGAGTTGTGTATGAATATATGAGGTACTAGGTAGTCTCGTCAATCCACTGTATAATTATACTAACTGTTGGGCGCGACTTTGTCTCTGTCGTTTTCTATTACTATGTTAAGAAGTTCCTAAAAGATATATATGTATATAATATTTAATCAACTTCAGCGTAAATGATATTTTTAGTTTTATATTTTAAACGAATAAATTTGATTTCCATAATAAGGTTATTTTACATTACTGTATAACAGTATTACATTTAATGTCTATCTTTTAAGATTGAATCTGTGCATACCAGCCAAGTCACTTGAAAATTTTGTTTACAAAAGGATTTTATTAATCTAAATTATTCCATGAGTTTCTGAAATTTGCAGTTATAAACAATGAAATTTCATCTGCTTTAAACATATTATTACATAATCTAGCCGAGGCCAAGTCTGCGATATCGAATGGACTCATAGAATGTTTTATTTTTCAAAACGATTAAAACCAACTTATGCCATTTTAACAACCATTCTTACTATAACGACGCTGACTGCCTTAAATTAAACATTTTCTCTATTTTAATCCAACGGCTTTATGTAAGATGTTTATCCATTGAGAAGAATGAAAGCACTTTCTTATATTTAATAGTAGATACAATTGACTGTCTTTGTTGATTATAGTTACTTAGTAAGAAAGATTTAATTGTTGCATAAAAAAGGGGACTGAACGAGATCGATGCCAGATTACCTTACTTTAAAAAATGTTAGTTTTCATTTAAATGTGGCTCCAAAAAAATAGTATTATATTGAGGTAGCGTCAGATTAATAGATGTCATTGCTAAGCACATTCGAAATACAAAAGTATGTGTAATATTTATTTCCACACATTATCTATTATGTAAAAATTGAAAACTAATATTCCAATCACCTCACATATACACAATTTGAAACTTTACTTAATGATATTTAATGCATTACTTACAAGACAGCCTCCTTTATAGGACATAAGTTTATTATGTAATATATGTATTGAATAAATATAATATTTAAACACATATTATAAAACGATAATGTAGGATTACGCTTAAATTGCTTACAGATAAGACCTGCTCTACGTAGAGTTTCTAGTTTATTCTGTGAAGGCTTATAAGGTTGTGAAATTGATATTTTATCTACTGTTTCTTTATTTAAATTTTAAAACATCGTGACTTCATCGTGTAATGTTGTAATATCGTAGGACGTAATTGAGGAGGTGTAACTGATATATGAGGATATTATGAAAGTAAAGAAAAATCCGCTTTGTGACCAATCATTATTGAAAACTAATATGCATTCGACTTAATGTATAGCCTAGAGTATAATTTTTAGTAGGTCATAAGTAGGATATTGCGGCATAATCAGAAAAGTCCTTGACCCCTTTCACGGTGCGCAGATGATTCAAGATGTAATACAGCGGGGATTCGTTGTAACTATTAATGATTAAAACTAAAAGCTATACTTTATCCAAATTCACATGTACATAATAAATATTATACGTTTATAGTTGCTCACAGCTAATAAACAATCGTACACATAATTAGGAACTTACCTAATTATTTACTTAGAAATATTGAAACATACAAGTATAGTATTTGCGCTATTATTGAAACTTTGGCTGTCCTTTATTCGTTGGACGCATTATGGCCGTGTGTTGTTGACCTTGCTTCATTTCTTTGTATTTATCTTATATAAACTATAATGTATATCTTATTTTTTACTGAACTGAATTATTTATTCTTCGTATGTCACTAATAACTCTAATACTAAATTGCAAAATTTCAAAATCAATGTGGAATGGAAAAATTAAAATGCTTCACTGAAAGTTTTGTATAAATAAAATATATTTATTAATTTATCTTGTAATTCTTAGTTATTAAGCTTTGGTACAGTCTTTGGTTGCGTTTATCGTCTTCGAACCTTAAAATCCGAGCATGCCCATATTAAATGGAATTCATATTATGAAGAATTGTATAATAACGTCGTTTTGAGAGTAGCGATGGTTTCTATTAGTGGTTAATTATTTATAAGATTGAAATACTACTGTATTTGAAGATTCAACCAAAAAAGAAAGAAGATATGGCAGTTATGATTGAGTTACTCGTAGTGACTAGATTTTGGTCATTCTGTTTGTTGGTCTCCGTTGAACCTTGGGCGTAAGGCGCTTCCGAATTCGTATTGAAAAAATATACTCCTGTCGCACTGAAAACACAAAACTTTTTAAATAACTTTGTCATAAATGCAACTCATCGAAAAACTAAATGTAGGTATTATTTCATTTCGCGATGAAATATAAAAGTAAAAGTTATAAGAATTATTATTATAATACCTAAATAAAAATAAAGACAAATGCGCTATTTGTATTCAAAAGTTGGTATTTATATTTATAAATGCAATGAAAATGATATGCCCTCGAAATAACACTAAAGAACAAACTATTTACGACTATATTATGATAATTGAAATACATTTAGGAAAAGCAAGTGAAAGTTTGTCACACTTCAACATTTAAGGTAAACTTAGTTAAAATTACGTAATACTTATTACAATTGTAGCCTTTTATATAAAAAGGAAACAAACAATTCTCATTTTGAATGATTCAAATTAAAATTTTATTTGATAAACGAATTATTGTATAAAAAATATAAATAACGTCTACTTAACAAAGAACTTACTTGCGCAGAACGTATTCACCAAAGAGTACTTCTTCTCCTAAAGTTACTAATTTACAAAGTCCTACTATATACGTCAACCATGAAGGACATCTGGATCCGTAGAAACCTATTTTAGATAATATGGATTCTGCGTAGTACAAAGGAGCCCTGGCGTGGTTGCAGCCTGACTTTGCTGTAAATAATAAAGAACATGCTATTGACTGAGCAATTCAATTAAATTGTTGGAGGCAGATTGCTGTGTTGAATGAACAGGCGCCGATCAATTAAAATGATCGGTTATTTTCAGTTACTTAAGGAAGGAAGGTACCTAACCTTGATTATTTACAATGCCCGCTTTATCTTAGTTCCATATACACACCTTTGTTATTGGCGAAATCTTTAATAATACTCCTCAAACAAATCATTGAATTATTAATGGAATAAATTATCATGTCATCTTTGCTATAAAATAGTTTGCAAAATTATAAAAAATAGCGCCCAACGAACGAACATCATAGATATGTAAAACTTACTGTGATTTTCATTAGCTTCACAGCCTGGTTGCCAAACTCCGTTATTTGCAAAGAAGTCAATGTGCCCGCTGGTTTCCAATTTACCCTTCTCTAACGAATTAGTATGAAGAACATCAACAAACTTTGCGTCACTCGAATCTATTTTTTTATTTTTGTCCATAGTTACAAAAAGTGGCATTGCTGGATCAAGACCTGATTGTTATGTACACAAATTTTAACAATTTAATAATAATACCCTTATGTTGTAAATGAACAGGTAAAAATATTAGGATTTTATTAAAAAATCTTACCAGTAACTCTTTCTAACTGACCACTCTTAATATAGTTTGATATAAAACCAGCAACTTGAGCGCCAAGACTGAAGCCAATTACATGAAAATCTGCTAATCTTAGCCCTTGATTCACGAGTTCATCGATGATCTGTGCTGTGCACATTCCCACCAGCTCTGTGTTAATTGCAGCATTCAAATAACAAGGTTCGAGGGCTATTTTATTATAATCTACAGATATAATATTATAGTCACAGCATTCTAAATAAGCTGAAAAGAGTAAAAAAAACAAATTTTCCGTGTTCCAAAATGCGATTATCAATATATGAAGTGTTAAGTATATTAAAATTCATGATGATTCAATACGTTGTTTACCTGGTCTTATTTCAGTGTTGGGTGAAAAGTCTCTATGTCCCGTATAACCATGTATCAATATTTTGATGGATGCGTTTTTTACGAAAGGCGCTGATTGAATTGTTTCCAAATCTTTTACCTTAATTTCCCAAGGATTATTCGAATTATTTCTATAAAAATAAACAACCTTTTAAAAATAAGTATTTATATGCTATTGCATTACTTGGGTTTAATAATTAAAATCCTATACGACTTACCTGGTGTAAAGCCAAAAAGTAATGTTATCATTGGGGCATATTAAAGGAGGTGATACACAGTTTGGTCCAAATATATCAAGACCGCTACCTGAAAATGCAATAACGCGTAACGAAATTACGTATAAATAAATAATACATTATTACAGCTTTAATAACTTCATTCGTAGTCTCTACACAAATAAGAAAACGTATCTCAATAATTAAATAGAGACTTTTCTGTTACTGAGTACTCTAACGATTGTTTGGGAGAAAGCGATTTTTCAAGGAAACACGTTGAAATAGATGATTGCCAAATGAGATTAATCTTAAGAGACAAATGTACAGGTGACTTAAACTACACCACCAACTACTGCTTGTATATCAGTTATATTAATTATTAAAAAAAACCTTTATTAATCGACTTCAAAAAAAGGAGGTGGTTCCTCAATTCGACCGTATATATGGTTTTTTTCATCATCGAGTACGTGGCAACAATAAACTACAAGCTATACTTAGTAAGGCTAACTGTTCCTTAATCACTACATCTACGACAGACAACAATTTTGTAAAATTTAACAACTTGAACATATAAAACTATACTCACAAATGTTTAAAGATGAAAAGAACAATAGTAAAAGTGTGACCATTTTCCGCAATTGTATTTCTGATATTAAACGTTTTTATAAGGTGTTAATTAAATCGGGTGCTGGGTTTCAGGTCAAAGACGTTATTGTTTGAAACTGAGAAAACTTAAGATTTTTAAACGTTTTTTTTTGTACTTTTTATAGGTTTGTTTCGTTCAAAGATCTATTCGAAACTGACTGCTTTGGATAATATTATCAACATTGAATGATACTAGATCAAACTAGAAGGATGTACGAGTATGTCCTTACTATGCGTAAGGACGCAACATAGTATTGTTATAAAACAATTGAGATAATAGCTATAAAACTATTTGTTAGTAAAATGCTATATAATCCTTTATTTAATAATAATAATTTCAATACATAATCATTTTCATTTCTTACTTTGATGATTTTGAAATTTTACCGTAACTTATATTCTTCGTTAGTTTTTTTGTAGAAAATATTTTTGCAAAGGAGAAAATTCTATTTAAGCTCCTTTTTATCACTTTTTTTAAATCTGAAATGCATTCAAATTATAGTTACATCAAGTACATAGTTATCAAATACATCTTTAATAGTTTTAAGTTTTACTATATTATTTTACACAATAAAATTCATATCATATAAAACAGAACAGAACTTGGCTTAAACATATTTATATTTGTACTCTTTATTAATAGTATATATGTCAAGGAGATGGGCATTGGTAACGATTTATACAGCAACGATAAAGTTAATTGAAGATTATTTCCTTCGTACTGTATAATTAACTATGTCAAAGTAAAAGTAAGATTTATAATTAGCTATTTGAATAAAAATGTTGTATTAGACGAAAACGTGTTTTTAAAAGATATTTTTTTTTCAACTTTACCCAATTGAAGATATGTAATTAGTTTCATAAAATTCAATGAATATTAAATATACCATAAACAAACAAAACAAAATTTATACATGGATCGTATAGTTGATCGAAATTCTAAATTTTTTACTTGTATTAAGAACATATTTATTAATAACAGTTATAAACTCGAAAACTTAAAAAACAAAATTATCGATTGACAAAGAATGACTAACCGCTCTCAAACCAAAATTATGGAAATTGCCAAACAAGTTGTTTAGACGTTATCGCATTATTTAAACATTTTGTGTTCAGTTAGTTGCCCTCATAATTACCGTCAAGGGCTCCATTGATAAAGAATGTGCAACAAGAAAAAGTAATGCCGGTTATATCCTGCTATATATAAACGACAAAGAATTAGAGAGAATAAATACATATATTAATTTCTTTGCCTTTCTTTGTTGACCTTACAGTCCTACTAACATGCCATCGCTTTGGATGGAATTTAGCTACAAATTTATGGCATTACAATTATCTATAGCTATCTGAAATTGAGGAACAACTAATGTTTATTACTAATGTTTATTGAACACGTAAAGATTAAAGAAATAAACTTTTGTAGTTCAATTAGGTAACAATGTAAATTATTCCAAGCAGAAACCAGTTTTATGTGACTAAAAATAAGAGTAGGACTAAATAAAAGAGTGTATAATTATTATGATTTAATTTATTTTTACATTATAAAATCAGTCAGTTCTTTCGAACGGAAGTAACATTTGGCACGTAATTCACTACAAGTATGGCTAACACAAATAATATTGTTGACATACCATTACAAATCTGCGTCAAATTAATCTATCACATACCAAGAATATAAGTAACACAAATTCAGTCTATTGTTCCAATATGAATAGGTGAATAATCACCATCGCTCTTATATCAAGTAAAATAAACAATTCAAAGAGACAGAATTTTCTTTCGGTGTATACAGATACCATAAATTCTCATCACATAACATTAATTCTATTTGCAACTTGTATTTACAGAATATAATATATACAATAATTACATAACAGATGAGGTTTCAATTTAGGAAATAAGTTCTAAGTTATATAAAACGTAAAACTAGACGTAATTTCAACAAAATATGGCAAGATATAATGAAAAAAGATCTTGATACAAGATCCTAAAAGGTATGTACAATGAGCAATATCGCTAATATATTTACAAAATATTACATTACTAAACGTATTCTTCGGATGGTTTCGGTGTCCCATTAGGAAGCCTTAAAGAGGAAGACATACGGCCATTAACGGAATCTGGAAGTTCAGCGATATCTTTAAAGACTCCTATCATACTTTCAAAATTAGGTCCCCAATTTAATAAGTAATCCCAGCCAAGAGTTGCAGGAGCTGGAGATCCATTCGCTTGTCTGTACAGCGCCGAGCCCACGTGAGGTGCAAGATCGTCATCCGATGCGACTAGAGTACTTAAAGAACCGCGAAACGATGAATCGAAGCTCTCATATGGCGGTGGCAATATTGGCTTTTTATTATTATTAGTACTAACGACGTTTTGCCTTCTAACGTCTTCTGGCTTGTCAGCGCTTAAGCTATTATTATCATATTCTATTTCTGAGCATGTAAAGCTATCATTTCCACTTTCATCGTCTGATCCAGTGGAACTTCTATTATCTACAGGTGGAGAGTGGTGTCTGTGAGACATATGATGACTCACACCACCGCTGCGGGGGGCTTCACTGGAACTGGATACGGCATCTAATGTTGAAACTAAGCTAGACGTGCGCTGTCTCGCATTCATTCTTTCAATTTCTTCCGCAGTTAAACCCACAGCACCAGCACCTACAGAAACCTGGGGTACTTGGACTGATGCATTAGGAGTTTTTCTTCCTGCTGAAGAGCTTTGACCGCTCAATTGCGACATAACAGGGCTGTTCAAACTACGTTCACTATTGCTATGTAAAGCATCTTTACCAACACCTCCGGAACTTGAAGTGGTTGCCAATAGCGCACTTTGTAAAGGTTTTCCCGATATATCATGAAGTGTTAGTATTCTTGGTTGTTGACTAAGTTCACTACTTGGTGAGAGCCGTGCTAACGGTGTTGTCTGATGTTGGCGCGGCTGTGGAGGTGGTTGTGAAGCTTGAGGTAGTACTCTAGGTGGATATCCACTTGAATGATGTGGAGAATGTCTGTGCTGTGGAGTCTGGTGCTTATGATGGTAGCTGGCGATAGGAGGCGGTGTTGCTTTATATTTTCGTGCTCCAGTTGCTTCTCGAAAGCCTTTGTAATGGTAAACTATATCGATATCCGAAGGTGCTATAGAGCTAGCATTTTCTAGATCATAATGTTCAGGAACTTCTGAATTTAAATCCATGCCACTAGGATGATCGTGAGTGTGTGAATGAGATGTATTCGTAGAAGGTGGTGGAGGAGGATGATGATCATCTCGAAGAGCCGGACTTTTTCCAACTACCTCGCGTTCAATTATGTCTGGTCGTTGTGGACGGGGAGGATCTATATTCATTATTTCACGGTCTTTATACTTTTTAGATAAAAGTTCTGGTCCCACTTTATGGCCAACATTACGCATTATATCTGCATTATCAGACATGTAACTATTTAGGCTTGTTTCATTACTATGCATATTTCTATTCATTAGGCTATCGTTCGTCCCTGCGATTAAATTGGGGGCATTAAGCATTGCTGGCCCACCATTTTGTTTAGTGTGGACAGCATTGCTTTTTACGGTAGGTATACCACTTTTTTCTTTTTTCTGCTTACGTAATCGAAACACTATGAATGAAACTAGTATTGCTACTATTAATATAATGAAAAATGATATTACAAGCGTGATACCAATGCTTAACGGATCAGGGTTTTGGGTTAATCCAGCACCAAATGCACTATGACAACCAGAAATAATTTTTCCTTTGCGGGTTACTTCTTTTAATATGCTACCATTTCCAGTAAATGGCTGGATTTCGTTGTTGATACTCAAATTTGCAAGACAACCTTCGAATTTGTTATATGATGGTAGCCATTCCGATTTCACACCTCCGATTGATATGGCCGTTAGGTATGGATCTAAAAAGTCATGAACACTTGCGGCATCGAGCTCTTCTCCAACTATCATATCGTCGACAAGGAGTTTTATGCTTCGACCGTAAGCCGATAGTGTTATGTTATGCCAATTACCATCCGACACGTCACGTTGTTCCATTTGTGTCATATTGACAACTGTATTTTGCTTTGAGGTATAACTTACTTTCCCTTCAAGTAATTCGATTATTGTATAGTATTTCTCAGTTACTGCGTAAAATAATAATCCCGTCCTCTTATGTGTTTTAAATGAGAAAGAGACCATTTTTGCGGGATTTGATGTTTTTGGCACTGCTTTAACACTTTTTGATATTTTTTTATCCCACGCAGTATTTCCACCGTAAAATGATTCTAGTAATTGCATTCTTCGATGTTTCTCTGATATTGTATAAACAACATATCCATTTTCTGTTACAGAAATGCTTTGAAGAGAACTGCTGCAGTCAGTTGATATTATATTATTGCCACACGAACATACATTTGTTTTCCATCGGTCAATGCATTCTCCAGTACCACAGATATCCTTTTTGAAACAAGGTCCTCTTTCCGACCTATCGCAATTAGGTTCTACACCTCGAGCAGTCAAGGGGTTTGTAAGATTCAATAACCGACCGTTTATTGTTATACTGTGCATACAACCGACAAAGTCATCGGAGTGTATTTGTCCCGGTCGTTCCAATGCTGGATCAGCCTTGTGTAATCCGCCAATTAGAAGCGGTTCATTATTAAAGTTGAGAGTTCTGAAAATGGAAAATCATATATTTGAAAAAAAAGGTTAAAATAATTATCATACATAAAAGATTTATGCTAATGTTTATAAAGTAGACGCATTAGTATCATATTAAAAGTAAAATACAATAATGACATTAATTATAAATTCATTCACTTAAAAAATCATTACTTCGAAATGCTACGTTCCGGTTGATGTTTTTAAAAATGAAAAATAAGTGAAACTTTAATCCGATTTGACTTACCCTGCTTGTCCCGTATCATCGTCGTAGCATGATTTATCGCCTGGTTCACATTCTGTACACACATCTCCATGATCAGTACATGTAGCTATACTTAGTGAAATGACTCTGCCATTCCTTGTTGCTGTTAATTTATACCACTGACCATCAGCTAAGTTTCTATCGGTTTCTGTTATTGCAACCGTTGTAATTGATGTTCTAGCGCCACCAAAAGAAAAAACCGGCTTTCCGCCCAATAATTCGATAGCAATAAAATCAGATCTGCCACCTGTTTGAGCTCCATAATTATACAGCAATAAAGCATCTGACTTTGTCGTTGCAAAGATTAAAGTAATATCATTTGTTGAGGCATCCAAGGTTGGGAATTGCATAAAAGATAATTCGTTGAAGCCAAAAGTAGAACTTTCACAATGTGTGCCGTAGCGACCGTTTGTACAACTACACTTGTATCCTGGCTTTAGGCTTATACATATTCCTCCGTGCAAACATGGGTTAGGTCTACAAGAGTCAATAAGGCCTTCACAATGATTTCCTCGATAGCCAGGTCGACACAGACAAAAGTATGAATTTCTATTTGAACTTTCTTTACAGGAGCCACCATTTTTACAAGGATTATTACTACATGCATCATCCCTCTCTAGTTCGCAAGTTTTACCCTCACGCCTTTCTGGACATTGGCATTCAAAATCATGCCCTTGTTTTCGACAAGGTGCACCGTATTTGCAGGGATTTGGTGAACATGGGTCTTGTCTTTTTTCACAGTTCTTGCCCATAAATCGATCATTGCAGTGACAATTATAATCGTGTTGTACTAATGGTGATGATATAATCAATGATGAACTTTCTATAAGTTTATTCTCGTCTAAAACATTAATGGCATCATTACATATGCCACCATTCTGACAAGAGTTTTGTTCACACGGAAAAAATGGAAGTATTATTTGCCTTTTTAATATTTTCTTAATTTCTGTATCTTTTGCTTTAAGATAACGTTCTGTATTGTCCCGTTTCCATATGTACTGATTTTCTTTGATGGCTATGGTTAAATCCAAATAAGATTTATCTTCATTAATGCTATATAAATAAATATTTTCATTGCTTTTTAAGCTGGTACTAAGTGTTTCCAATAAGATGCGGTAATAATTTATCAGAAAGAAAACTGCCGTCATATTCGAGACTCTTACGGTAATAGACTGTTCAACTGTATTATTATCAAAAGAGAAGTATTCTACACTGACTGATGAAATAACATCTTTATGAATACCGTCGTTTCCAGAAACAGAAAATGAATACCCTTGGCCAGGTTTAACAGATGTTGTATAAAGGTCACACTCTTTCCGTATGTTCAAAAGTGAAAGTGTATTTTCTGTAGTAGATTCCTTAATAATTTTACACCTATAATCACCAACAATATCTGGATCATTTGGTTTAACATCTGCAATTTTACTCACGGGTATTTTGTTATTAAACGAATAAACAAGAACATGAACTGATCTTGAAGTCGGTGGGTTATCGTTTCTATCTAAAACTTTAATTCGAAGTGTGTAATTTGAACTCATTACTGGTATTCCACTGTCATCAATTTGTATAATTACTTCTAAATAAGGCATTATTTCTCTATCTATTTTTTTAGTGGTAAGTAGCAAACCTGAGTGTTTATGAACTTTAACAAAACTTTGATGTTTTCCTCCAATTATAGTATAAGAAAACGGCGCACCATTTGGAGGTAAATCAGGATCTTTTGCAGAAAGCGTAATGATGCTTGTATTGGGAGGTTCGTTCTCATAGACAGAACCATCAAAACCGTCGGAATCAAAAACAGGTCCATTATCGTTTATATCGGTAAGAGTAATTTTGACTGTTGTTGTTCCAGTTTGTGGAGGAATTCCAGTATCTATAGCACCTATTATAAGTGTGTAAGTTGCTACTGTTTCACGATCCAGTTGCCGTCCGACTTCTATTGTACCACTTTGCGGATCAATTTTGAAATCCTGGTTTCCATTACCTGAGATTATGCTATAACTAAATTGATTATTTTGTGGTCTTACATCTTTATCTACGGCGCGAACTTGAACCACTTCTTCTCCTATTTTAGAACCCTCAGAAATTGTAGCTTCATACTTATTTCGTAAAAATTCTGGAGGATCATTGCCGTCTTGTATAGATATTATAACTTGAGCTTCATCAGTATCATTTCCATGTATGCTTCCATAATTCTTAGCCAAGACCGTCAAAACTACTCTGTTTTGTGTCTCTCTATCTAAATACCTGGCAACTCGTATGACGCCAGTCTGAGAATTTACATTAAATCCTTTATCATTACTAGAACCTACAAATAAGTAATAAATTATGCCGTCATCTCCACTGTCTTGATCTGTTGCTTGTATCACCCCAACATTCGTTCCAACATCAGCCGATTCTGACACATCAAAATGAAAAACAGGTTGTATAAACTTGGGATAGAATTCATTAACTCCCGTTATGTGTACAACCACCTCTGTAGAACTATGCATGATTGAGTCTGGATTTTCAGCCAACACTTGTATTTTATAAGTCTTCTTTTCTTCAAAATCAAAGACTTCTTTGGAATATATTTTACCACTGTTTTCGTCTATATGAAATAAAAACTTCATTTCATTATTTATGTGATACTTTATAATAGAATTTTTCGGAGAATCAATATCTGTAGCATCTACTTTAAATATAAATGTGTTGACTGGTGAATTTTCTGGGAAATAGGCAACATAACGAGTTTGATTAAATATGGGAGCATTATCATTAATATCAGTTAGAATTATCGTAACAGTTGCAGTAGTTTCCTTAGGCTTAAAACCTAAATCTCTGGCGGTTATGTTGAGTCTATATTCTTGAACTTCGTCATAGTCCAATGAACGTAAAATGCTAATAATACCCGTCACTGGGTGAATACTAAATACATCATCTTCGTTTCCTGATGATATTTCATATCGTATAATGCCATTAGGGCCATCATCTTCGTCGTTTCCTTTTAATGTGAGGATTGAAGATCCCACGGGTTCATTTTCAGGAACAATAACCTGATAACTTAAAGCAGTGAATTTAGGACTATGAATATTTTCACCAGTTACTACAAATTGTAAACTAGTTTCATCCCATTGTGGTGGTACCCCTTTATCGATAGCTTTAACTTTGATGTTATAATACTGACCAACACTGTAAAATTGTTTGCTTACGATTATCCAACCCGATACTTTATCAACAGAGAAAAATGCAGTACCGTTTCCACCAAAGACATGATATTCAATTTCAGCATTAACGCCATAATCTAAAGTGTCTGCAGCTTGCAATTTAATTATCTTCTCTCCGAGGATAGCATCATGTGGTACTGGGACTAGCTTTTCATGAGGCTTGAATTTTGGTTTGTTATTATTAGCATCTACTATGTTTATAGTCACCAAGCAATCAGAAGACATAGGAGGTTTACCATTATCCGTTGCTACTACTGTCACTGAGTATGTATTTTCCGGTGATGGGTTTACTAGCGTCCGCTTATAATTCATTGTAAATTTACTTGATATTTCCCCAGTAGCTGGGTCAATGGAGAATAAATCCGAAGTTTGTTGTAAGGAATATGATATTATTGAATTAGGTCCTTGTTTATCTTTATCTATTGCTATAACTTGACCAACAAAACTATTTTTGTTTTGTAACTCTGGGAAATTAAAACTATAATAAGAATATTCAAACTCTGGCGCATTATCATTTTGGTCTTGTATAGTTATAGTTAAAGGAGTTTCAGATCTCCATGCTCCATCGATTGCTGCAACTTTTAAAATATATTCATCTTGCATTTCCCTATCTAAAGGACGTGCTACAGTCACGTTACCCGTAATAGAATCAATTACAAACTTCTCGCCTGGATTTTCTACAAAACTATATGTCGCATTAGCGTTAGCTCCAACATCTAAATCTGAACTTGTAACTTTGATTACAAACGAACCAATTTCTGCATTTTCTGTGACGTTTACACTGAAAAGTCTGGTAAATCGTGGTGGGTTATCATTTTTATCAGCTACAGTCACAAGAACAGTTGAGGTTCCTGTGAGTTGCGGTACACCGTGGTCAACTGCTTCGACAATAATTTCATAAAATGGAATAGATTCTCTATCCAAGGCAATATTTGTATAAATCTCGCCATTATCTGAATCAATAATAAATGTTTCTTCATAATCATTTACGAGTCTAAATGTGATTCTCCCATTTCCATCTAAATCATTATCGTGCGCTTTAACCTTTACTACAGTCTGCGGGGGTGACTCCTCTTCCATGACTGTAGCATTGTATAACAGTTGTTCTATTTCAGGCGCATTATCATTGGCGTCAGTTACTTTGATTTCTATTTCTATAAATGATTTCAATGGGGGATTATCAGAATCTTTCACCTCAAACCACACTTCATACAAGGGCATTGTTTCATAATCAAACCCTGAGCCTGTAATGAATACTTCGCCGGTCATGGATTCAACTCTTAATGCATCTCCAACATTTCCTCCGGCTACTGAATACTGCAGTAAGCCCGCCGATCCTTTTTTAGGTGACGTGGCTGATAAACGAGTAACTAACACACCTTCAGGCGTGTCTTCAGGAAACGTAAATGTTAGTTTATTGGTGACTGTAAATTGAGGAAAGTTTTTACCAGATTTTGCTATTAAAAATAGCTCCGCCGTACTTTGCCTCGACGAAACACCACAGTCTGTTGCAACAATAATTAGCTTAAATGTAGTTGTTAGCTTAAACCTGTCATTGTATTTTGCGATAGTTTCTTTTGCTTTAATAACGCCGGTTTCCTTATTAATGGTAAATAGATCTTGATTTTCTCCTTTTAAAGAATACAAAATTTTTTTGTTCAGCCCTATATCATTATCTGTAGCTCTTACGCCAAATATAAAATCATTTGCTTTTGTTTTTTCCGATATAAATACTTCATAAACGGTTTGAGAAAAAGTAGGGGTATTGTCATTTTCATCTTCTACAATTATTGTAACATTAGCTGTTTCTGTACGAGGGTCTATAGTCGATGAGTCCTGAGCCATTACAATCAAATAATAAACTTCCCATTCTTCTCTATCTAATGTGTCATTCGTTGAAATCACACCCGTAATTGGGTCTACAGCAAATCTTTCCGACTTTTCACCAAGCAAGCTGTATCGAATTTTGGCATTATTTCCTATATCTTTATCGAAAGCCTTGGGATTGAGTATGACTGTGCCGGGAGGCAAATTTTCTTTTATATGAGCTTTGTAGCTTTGTCTTTGAAATTCAGGACTGTTGTCATTCACATCTTGGACGATAACTTTAACTGTACCTGAACCCGTTAGAGGAGGGGAACCTAGAAATAAATATTTTGTCATTATTGGGATTTTTTTTTGTTTCAAAAGTTTAATTTTTAACTCAATATAAGTACATTACTATTACCTGTGTCCATAGCAACCAAAGACAGAGTATATTCACTTTGAGCTTCTCTGTCTAATGTTCTCAACAAAGAAATTTGTCCCGAAGATGCATTAATTTTAAAAAGATCAGCATCGCCTTCCTTTATAAAATACCGAACCTGATTATTAAAAGGAGGAGAATCGGCGTCATATGCGTGCACTGTTAGTATATAACCTCCATTTGGTGGAATAACGTTTTCCATAACATAGGATAAATATGGTGAATCTAAGAATGTAGGTGGATTATCATTTATATCTTGTAATGAGATCGACAACTCTGCTGTGTCGTATCGGACATCATCTTTAGCACAGTCCTCAGCTTTTATTGTAAGAACATAGCGAGATTTTCTTTCAAAATTCAAATTTTTAGCTACTCTCACAATACCAGTATCTTCACTTATGCTAAAATCTCGATTTTCATCCCCGGAATCTATTGAATATCTTACTCTTCCATTATAATCATCGTCAACGTCAGTCGCAGAAACCTAAAAACAATCATAATGAAAATTAATAGGAATAATGTCTAATAAAAAATTAAAAAAAAAAACTAGAAGCTCTACGTACTTGCAAAACACTAGCTCCTATACTTGCATTTTCAGGAACAGAAGCGCTGTACTGTTTTGGATCAAACACTGGACTATTATCATTTTCGTCCAATATTTTAATAGTTATCTTTGTTTCTGAAACTTGCGCTGGATCCCCTCTATCTTTTGCTTTTACTGTGACTACATATGAGGATTTTAATTCCCTATCAAGTTTTCCTGTAGCTCTTAAAATTCCATCTACATTTCCTAATGAAAAATATCTGTTTATTTCAGGGCCCGAATCCATAAAATATTCCACATATCCATTTCGCCCTTCATCTTTATCTACTGCTTTAATTGTCATAATTACTGTGTTAAGTGGAATGTTTTCGGATACTGCAGTTGTGTTTGCGCTTATAAACTCAGGTGCCATATCATTCACGTCTTTTAATTGCACTGTTACCTGAAATTCATAGAATAAAAATTTACAACTTAGAATTTACTACAAAAACAACGTAAATTTAATGAAATGACTATGTTATGATAAATATAAAGTTATAATACTTTAAATAATTTATAGTTAAGAAAAGGATCTACCTGCACAGTCGAAGATAATCGAGGTTCCGGTGGTTTTGCTAAATCTTTTGCAGTCACAATTAGATTATACAAAGCAATTTTTTCCCTATCCAACAATTTTGTTGTGTAAATTGTACCATTTGGTGATATCAAAAAATCCTCATCATCGTCACCCGAAGTGATGCTATATGCTAACTTGCCATTCCAACCTGGAAAAATATTAAAGTACTAAATTATTTATTATTTATTACTTAACATTATGACAGATTTTATAAATTTCTATATAGTCACGTATTTGATACAATTATACTTACAATTCCTTTGATTTGATGCAGCAATAAATTAAAATTCATATTACATTTTATCCATATGTTACTTAACAAAGCCGAATATTGTTTCAAACGGATTAAGTATTATAAAAACAAAATTGCTATATTACCTGAATCCAGATCAGTTGCACTGACTGTGACAACTGATGTTCCAATCGGGACGTCTTCAAGGATTTCGTTTGAAAAACTCATGGGATCGAAAATAGGCGCGTTATCATTCAAATCGATAACGTTAATGTATACGGTAACCGTGCCCGATAGAGACGGATGCCCATTGTCTTGCGCCTGAGTGACCAGAATGTAATGTGGAGTCTGGAATAAAACAACCAATAATGTTACATTTAAATTACAAATAAAAATAAATCGAGGTATTTACAATTTCATTAAAGATTTCTTATTGAAATGTAAAAAAAAACATTAAGATATCATTAACATAAAAACATTTAGGATACTTAAAATCAGAAGGTTACATTATTTAATATAATAATATACGGACAATCAATAAGATGAATGCTAATGCCTCTATAGGCATTTCTTGATTTCAGTCCCAAGGCTCAGTTACAAGCGACTTAGTGACATTTTAAGAGCTCAGCCTGGTATTTTGAGTGTTCCATATAATAGGTCTCCTAAACACTCCAGCTATGACAAGCTCTTTCATTCGAGGATCGTGAAGCGGGATGGCCGTTTAAAAAAGGGCCAGCGGTCCCGGAATCCGGCTCTTGGATGTTTTGCAGACGGCCGCTTTGTCAGACATTGTTCGGCCCTTAATTTCGATGGCGGATCGAGTTGGCAAATGCCGAATATGATGCGCGACGCGAAAAAACTGTACTGGGAGGAAATTAGCAGCTCTCTAGTGCGGTACCCGGAATTGGCGGGCGGTCGAGAAAACGAATGTACAGCGAATTGTTTTTACTAATTAGCAGCGCCGTCTGACTTGATGAGTACGTGTGCACTGATATGCATGAACTTTGTCTTGCATTTCAAATTGTGATGTCGATTGTAAACGTTTACACACGATGCCAAGAACATTATCATTAAAATTATATTCTGTGTAAATAATATGTAGAGAAGATATTGATTTATATATAAATGTACGGAAACAATAATATCATACGCCATATTGTCGATCGGCCGTTAGAACGGTTAATTTTAATTACCTCATTTATACTTATTAATATGCTTATTAATTCACATAAACTATATATAGGTCCTAAAACAACATCTTTGTAGTCCTAAATAAAAAAAAGGTTTAAATTATATGAATATTTACTTTTATATAAATTATGAACAAGTTTTGATCGTGGAGCCGCGTTATAGAACAACTTTAAACGGTCAACGCCCTACTGTAGATCTATGTTAAGATAATTGTTTCAACCGCAATATGTCCAAGTACCTAGTTACACAAAAATGGTCAAGAGGATGATGGTATTTGAAAGCCGCGTTCCAGAGATACTCATGTTTCGACTTCTTTTTATTATTTTAAATGTATGTGATAGATGCATGTATGGATTCAATACAAAATTCATCGTTACGGTTAGATAAAATGGTTATAAATTG
>JADANM010003811.1:4280419-4321820 GCA_026213755.1 Eurema hecabe | reverse complement strand
AAATTCATCGTTACGGTTAGATAAAATGGTTATAAATTGAGTTTATACAAGAGTATCTAAATGATAAATAATTAGTATTTTAAAAATTGCTTCGTATATCCTTTCTCTAACGAAATAAGTACGCGCACCAAACGTTTTGCAAATAAAACTATTTTATATCAGCTTCAGTAGTGTTTCTTTCAAAAAGAAAGTTACGAAGACGCAAAAAGTCTTTGACATATAACGAATCGATTATTAAAAGTGTATTTCCAATTAACATGCTTCTTTTTACATATTATAAGCTCCGAGTTGTAAATTGAAGGACTTAATTGACGGTAAGGTGCAAAACAAAATAAATAAGAAGTATTTTTACATCCTTATTGCCAAGTCACATAAGAATAATAAAAACGTTTAAAACTTTAAATTACCTACTAGAATTTTTATACTATTTATTGTTATAATAAAAATAGGCGTATAGCTTATTTAGTATTTTTAAATACACCAGGTAACGCGACTGGAAAATTGTAAGCAATATTCTCTGACACTGTTTCTTTTAAATATATTATTGTATTGCATTACATTTGAATTGTCTTAAAATGTTAGGGAACATGATCTAATAATAAAACTTGTAATAAAACTCATTACCGCACAAAGCAAGTTCGTCGGAAGAGCGACAGTAATTGGCTATTATTTACTCCTGAGAACGTTTATCTGGCCGATTTTAATCACTTAACCTTTAAACATGTTTTTATGTTATTTTACGGTGCAACTACGCACCTCGTAATGTCGTTACGCTTTTATTTTTAAGCATGTTTAAACTTAAGATTAATTTTATTTAGGTAATTGAATTACTTCATCTGCTTACAGTTAATGGCTTTAATTACATTCAGTTTTCATATGCATAGTTATGCTTGTTTTGTACAAAATATTGCGATTCAATTTGATGTTATGTTGTATGATGTGTTACGCGAATTAGGAATTTCAATAAATAAATCATTTTGCTAAAATGGAACGTGACAATTTAAAAATGTGCACTTATTTCATGCCTATTTCATTTGATTTTCCATTTATTTCAACTATACTTTGATTTAAATGCCTTATTTGTTCTTACCTCTTCATAATCGAGCCTCGCTGTCAGTGTAAAGACGCCAGTCTGTGGGTTCAATGAGAAGATATCATTAGCCCATTCAGAGACCACTGTGTAGGTAAGCTGAGCATTGGGCCCCCAGTCGAGGTCGACGGCCGCCACTGCTCCTACCACGGAGCCTCGAGCCGCGTTCTCGGCTATATCAAAGGAGTACGCGCTCTCCTTGAATACTGGTGGATTGTCATTCGCATCTGTGACCTAGTAGGACAATAATTTATATACAATCAATATAATAAAACAGCGAATTTTCTTCAAAACATTCTTTAGGCAGAAAATTTTATACATACATAAAATTAATGCAAAAAATGTTCATAAAGTTAAAGTTTAATTGTAATACGTCCAAATTTAACGTGATTAATATATTGAACTGTTATATTGATCATGAATGCAGTAACCCCAAGGCGCGGGGTCACGTCGTTCGTTGATACAGCCATAATTATACACATAATTATTATTTAACCTCACTCTTAAGTTTACTTAAGGCTAGTTAGACTTATAAACTGCATAGAAATACACTTCGTATTTCTTTATAAATTTGAAAATAATATATTTAAAATTCGATTTAGTTGTTTATTCTCTTTTTCTTTATACATAAAAGGTATAATTTGATGTAGTAATGATGTTGTACTATAAAAGTTTTGAATTGTGAATAAAAAGTAGTTTAATTGTACCTACCTCAATAACGACTGTGACATCTGTGAATTGCATTCCGTCGTCGGCGCGAATAACAACTTGGTATTCAGGTATTGTTTCTCTATCAAGCGGTTCCTTTAATGACAGCTCTCCGGTTTTCGCGCTCAATACGAAAGGAGTAGACTCCGCAGATTGTATGCTGTATGCAATAGTGCCAATTGTATCGGGATCCTCCGCAATGATAGTCGCAATCACCTGTCCCGGGGCGAGATCCTCCGATGCTGTGTATGCAGGAAGTATGTTTTTGAACTCAGGTGGACTATCATTCTTGTCCAAAATTATAACTTCAACCTGCAAAAGAAAAAAACAAAATTCTTTCAGACTGTTTGCATAGCTTATGAGTGTAGTCTCATTTTGCGTTTATAAAATACCGTTGGATTTTATCGATACTACAAAGGCATTTAAGTTTGTAAGATAAATTGGTCCGATTTATAAACCACCAACCTAATTAAGGTTTATCTTATCGGTAAAAAGATGTCGTCAATATGTCGCCGATATGTCTATAACTAAATACGCCTATTTATTTTGTTTAAGAAAACAATCTCGTATGTTGGAAAATGTTTTATTTATGACGTTGGCATAAAGTCGCGCAGTTCAACGCATTACAAGAACATGAAGCATATTAATAATTCTTAAAATGCAGCCGTCGAACGATGCTCTCGACAAATGTGTAACTATCCTCTCTTTCACGAATAAAGATGCATTTCAATGTTTCCGATAGCCTGTTTTATTTCGGTCATAAATTAATAAAACATATGTTCTTCTATAAATTAAAACCCTAATGCTGTTCTACTTATCCAAGCATAAGTAGAACAATATTAATCCAAAATAAGAATATTATATACGATCGGTTAGACCCAAATTATTAATAACATCAAAATTGACACGATATCGATATACTTTTTTCTTCGACCCGAAAGATGGGATACAGGTTTGATGAGATGTTTAGATAAGATTTATTAAGTTAGGCCCGAGCTTTACAAATGCAGCAGGTTGGACATCAATAAAAAGCGATTCGAACAAAACTCGACAAGTCAACAATAGCGGAGGAAGTACCTATAAGACTAATCCAACTTAGTTTCGTCATCTGTACGTTGAAGCATGAAGAATTCGGAGCACAATGCTCGAACCCTTCATAGCAAACACCGATTGTAGATTCCCGGCCAAGAGTTGCACCGCATTTGTTATGATGACTCAATATTTTCTTTGTAAACACACAGAGTTCTCAAAGTGCATAGAAACAATTTCGAGACGCCCACAATATTTTACGTAAGAGAAGCAGAAATTAACGCCCATTGTATGCTCCTATCTGTCAAGTAAATAAATTGAAATGTGTTAATAAAATTTATTGTAAGGAAATACGAAAGCATCGGTACACTGTTGTGATTGCTTTGATGATCCAATCGCTTTATTAATGCCGAACTTTATTATCAGATTGTATAACTCTTGTATGTTAAGAAATAACAATAAAAACTCTACAGATCGCATAATGGCGTCGAAAATGTGAAGCTTGCTGAGAACGGAACTCTTAAATATTTGTTGAATCTATGTTACATATATTTTAAAATTAAGAATCCAAAACAAAAGATAAATTATGGGACTCTTACTTCGTAGTGGACCCCCTAGAGGTTATGTTTGAAGTAATCGATTAAGGGAAGAGAAATGACAGAATGCTGTATCGACTATTAATCAAGTTTCGATAATTGATAGTGGTACGCTACTAGATTAATAATAAATACCAAATGCATGTTCCACTCTGCTCTTGAATAATGATGACAAGATACGAATATTATACGACTCATCAAAGTGTTTTTTAAGAAATCATTTAATAATGTTAGATTGAAAATAAAAAATAATGACTTCTCACTTTTAATAAATATAAATCGAGAAAAATTAACTAACAGGAATAATATCTAAACAAAAAAAATAGCTTAAAATGATTCAATAGCGTGTTGAGAACACAGAAATACGATTGATGTTTCTTTGTTGTTATTTCAAGTCTTATTCATGTCATACCTTATATTTGTAGGTCTCTTTTAATAAAGAATATATTATAATTTTTAAACACGTAGATATTCCTTAATACTAGTTAATGTCTATACATTTATAATGTTATATAAATTCATATTTGAGTGTCACATGAAATTTATAAATAGCCTTTCAATTTTGTCTTCGGTCCAAGCCAGGTGAGTTCATGGACATCAATCATTCTACTCATTTGCTTCAAAAATTTCGGCGTTGCTTCTCTTATTGCCTTACTCCACTTTAATACACCTAATTTCATTCTGCACCTCCATCACAATGGTGTTTCCCTTAATATTGCCACTATGGTGATCGCGAAGTAATTTATCATTTTTGGCACATGTTATTAAAATTTTTTAGGGACATGACGCATTTAAAGTTATCGAATAAAGAATTCTAATACATATTATATAATCGAAAATGGATAGCTAATAAAAAGCCGGCTTACAAAAAAAAATAAACGGTTTACTATAAGTTTCTTCGGTAGCTCACGTACCCTACTTAGAACATAGTAGAGCTTCTTTCAGTCAAAGTTCAAGAATTTAAATAAGGATCAAAAATAATATTTATACCGTGGTAGGAACTAATCAGATATGGTGGCAGTATTTAGGGTAGACTGTGTTTAGATCGCGTCGTGACCGTGCAATGGCCACGTTGCGCTATCCCCCGGGGACTGCGCAATTATGATACACGTCACAGATTACGGCTACACAGATATTGTAATGTCATATTTTATCGCTCCTCCGCTAAAAACTATCGTTCGCAACTAAATCCTATCCTAATGCTTACGATCTGCGATCTATGAATTATGCATAAGGTTAATTTCATACATTGGGTTTGTAATTAAATATGCAAGTGAGGTAAACTTTCAGTGCGGTAATAAAGCGCTAGATTAAAAAGTCTGCAGGAATTTACACGTACCCATAGGCGCGTCTACGTGAGCTCGATTCGTAATATGTATTAACCGAGCGGCCACAGTCCGCCCACATTGGCTATCGGCTACAAATATATGTAAAATATGTATGAAAGTATCCAGGATAAAGTGCATCGATAAGAGGCGACGCAATTTGCATCGCCCTAAGCACAACGATCGATAATAAATTCGACCCTGTGTTTACCAAAATGTCGTAAAACGTCCATCCGGGGCATTATTTTAATGTATAATATCTACTTACATACCTGTCTTTATCTGAATTATAGGAAATACTACGAAATATATACTTTATTACAAAATTTAAGGGCATTAAAATGCTATGTAATGTATGTAATGCTAACTATGTTCCCCATATAATCTGAAGTTTAAAAATATAAATTTAATTTGATCACTCTTAAACACTTTTTTAATACAGCATGTAATGTCAAACATCAATATCTTTAAATGAGATCAACAACTTAATTTCTTGTATATATAAATTGTCGTTAAGTGCGATATGATTTTTCACATAATGATATACATTAGTGAGCATGCAAGTATCGCGGCTGGAGGGCGAACACGCAACTATACTCCATTTCTCCTAAATTCCCGTCCTCGGGGCGCTATTGGTTTATTATTGGCAGATTGATAGTGTAATTTTATAATAACCATGCAGCGATATCTCACATATTCCCAATTGTTTAAATATTTTGCAATTTTTTTCATTCACATTACGGTGTGCTAACAGTTCGTAACGATAGTTATGAAAATTGTTTGGCACTTAAACATGCTACTGGAACTTAACTGCAAAATAATAACAGCTGTTAATATTCAAAACGTCCACGGATGAGAAACATGGGTCTGTCAGACAATTTATTTCCAACAATATTCATGGCCTTCCACAAAATAAATGAAGTACACGAGCGAAAATCACGAGTTTTGAATTTTTCAATGTCGCTCTCGGATCGAGATCGGCGCAGCGGCGAGCACAAAGCAGCAAGCGATTTAACGAACTCAAACTAAACGGGCATCTTTCTTAGTTTTTAGCTATCGATTATTTGTCATTGATGACCACAGACAAAATGACGATCTCCTCTTTATTGTTTGTCATCTTCAAGTTGATCTGTCTAGAATTGAAAGTAAATAGCAAACCTCCGAATTAAGTAAAATACAACGTACATTCCTCTAAACAAGCACGATCAAACGTTCCGTAGGTATCTATAATTCCTTGACAGAGGCATGTATAATCTAATTTTATTTATCTAGGAAGATCGATTGTATGGACAGAAATCTCTAGTCATTGCTATGGAAACAATGGCAATGGCAACAAAAGAATTACAATGTACTGCCAAAACGGTACAATCACAACTCGCAGGTGGTTCTAGCTCGATCAGTGGGCGACTTGCGATAGACGGTTGGTGTAATGACGAACGTACGAACAGGCGAGTATCGTCAGGCGTCCGGCGTCCGGCGTCTGGCGTTCGGGCGTTCGGACGCCGGACAGCGATATGGATTATGGGCCGATGTCGCAAGTTCGCTCGCCGATTTCGGTGTGCCCGTTGGTCATCTCTAACGATGGAGCGATAATTAACATTGGACGTCGGCATTATTTATGCCCGTAGCATCCTGCCGACCTGCTCCGACTCGGTCACGACTTTTTTCCATGTTGAGCGAGACTATTGTTGCTTTACTTATTCATGACTAGAATAGAAACACAAAAGCTTATGGTTTATCATTCGCTGGTATAAAAGCATTTTCTAGTTTTGTTTAAGTGGATAGCTATCGGATGTTAAGCGAGTTTGGGTAATGATGTGATTAAGAATTAATTCGATAGAAAATAAATAAAACTAATTTGTGCATGACTCTGATAGCTACATTAGTCTTTTAGGGAATGATTTATTTGAAGCGATAAATATATTAGGCAATTAAAAAATAATCATTTAAGAATCTTATTAAAATTTTCATTAAGTATGTGTGAGTCAAGCTTAGATAAAAAACCGTTGTGAATTTTGAATCATACAGTCATCGAAAACTAACAATTTACATTAACAATATCAAGACCTACGCAAGTCGATAGATTGTCTTATTACTTACGATAGAATGAGTAATGAATAGTTCTGCGTAGCCAGTATTTAGCCAGTATTGTGACACAGTTAAATACCTTTTATCTAAATGCTAACTAGTTGTAATTGCTCATTTTGACGTTAGTTTTGCCTTCACCTTACGTTATGATTTACTGTCTAAAACTGGCGCCCCTAATTAGACGGATATTACTTTTATATATATTTGGTTAAAAACAGTTTTTATGTTCATTACTTTTTTACTTTGACACTGACGACAGTTTTTAAGCTGACAAAAAAACTCATACCTACGTATTAAGTCTCAATAGTGGAACAATAAAGTCTGATATACAATTTATTAATAAAGAATTTTGTTGGAAATGTCGTTTCGGTTTAATTTACATTCTTGATTACAAGCTTACTCAGACCTCATTAATATTAGGTAAATCTTGACAGCTGGTAATGGACAACCGCAAGCGAAAAAATTGTTATCGGTCAACGTTGTGGGCCCATTAGTTTTTAAAAGGTATTCCTTATTAAATCACGTCTTATCTAACGTATTTGTCTTTTTAAAATATATGTATTTGCTCGGTTTCCTTCACATCAATGCTTAAATCATCCATTCAAATAAGATAAAGTATGTTTCTTCAGGTGGACAAAAAGCTTACTTAAAGTAAGTCGTAATTTATTTTAGGGTATCCGAATGCACGATTGTTAAGAAACGTTTTTCGTAATACACCATATTTTTAAATTAGAAATGATATAACATGTAATTAACTGACCTTTTGAAAGATCTTATTCTCATAAATGATTTCCTCTAACAAGCGACGTTTTGAGTATTCATCTTGCTATTTTAGTTGTGATCTTGATTTCTTAACTTATATTGTACCACAGTTACATATTATACACGCATACTAACAAAAGTGAAGTACACTAAAATAAAAAAATAACATTTTTGTCAATATTACCGTTTCATTAAAATTCTCATATAGAATGTTATCAAGGAACTTAAAGCACACAATGGAAGCAAGATCCTTGTCTTCCTGTGAACCCCGTTGCCTCCTTCAATTCTCGCACTAAAATCAGGCTAACGAGATCTCTGACATAATATTTTGCAAATATTACATGGCTTATTAAAGACGAAGTAAGTATTACATAAAATGAAACCAATACATACTTTTTTTCACTGTTCAACCTTCTATGGAAAAAAATGTATAGTTTGAGTACTATAGTTCATATCGCATAAGCTTAATACTAAGATTAAATTCACAAAGAAAAATAAAACACTGAAAGTAGTCCGTTCCTCGTTATACAGAATGGCTTAGTCACCGCGAGTCGCGTGATATTATGTGTTACTTGTTAAACAACTATACCAATCCCCAGTACAATTGAAATCTTTATTACCCTATTCGAATAGTCTGTGCAGGGCTTAATTCCTTGTATCGTATTACCTGAGGGCTAAGCCGGTTCATTAAGGATCGTTCAATCATCTTTTAAAGGAAGGCAAAGAATTTGCTAATTCCTTTTTATTTTTGTCTGGGTACATTTTCGTGTACGATGCGCTTAATTGAATGTGCTAACCTATAGAGGACGTTTGTATGGGTACGTACTTGAAGTAATTGAACAAAAAATGTATTATCCGCCCGCTGATTGATTAACCAATAAAAGTTTATATAAAAATTATAGCTTATAGCTTTAACATTTGAACCTTAGCAATTTGTATTAAAAATAGTAGAATATATAAATAAACTCTAATATTTAAATTTTATAATTTAAAATCGCTGCAATGTAGCAGCTTAATAAGATATAGCGTATTATACAAAGAAATCCAGAAATATGTTTACCGAGTTGCAATAAACATACCACGAGATTACTGGCGAAGATATTATTCTCAATATACGATACAATGTCTTTGCTAAGCGCGAAAAATGTATAATTTAAAAATAAGCACATGCAAGTGAATCGCAACTTATTACGTGTATTTGAAGACTTCATTTAAACTTGTATTTATTTACAATGCATTCTCACTTTTAGATAAGCTTTTAGTTACACAGCTAGAGTGGACAGACAATTTACAAGTAATGTGAGAATTTTGACCTTAGTTTCTTCTCATTTTCACATGTTGCATCGGAGGGATATGAGATTGTAATGTGTTAGTCGCTATAAATACCGGCGAGCGCGCAGTTCCACATTATTTCTGTTACTTTATGATCTTGGACTTTTTACTTCATTTTACAGCTATGTTAATTCAGAAGTAGGTGTCGTTACAACGCTGCATGAGGGTCCGTATCATAATGAACCTGCTCTTGGATTTTAATAAATTTTTCTTTAAACGGAAACATGTTTGCGGGATTTATTTTATGAGGTGTGGATATAGCTTGTATATGACGCGGGTTAAAGAGATTCCTGTTTATATGTGGATTCTTATTGTATGCGATAAAGTATTTTAAACACTAAGTTTTATAAATAATAGGGAAATATATGATAGCGTTATGTTACGTACTAACTTACCAAAATATTTACTTTGTATAAAACACTTCTACTTAAAAAGGCAGTTTAATAAACAAATAAAAAAGTCTTCTAAGAATTTGTAGGAACTATTTGTTAAATACATAAAAATAACATAAACATTACTCGAAATACGTTGTAGGTGGAAGATCGTCTATTATATATATATATCTCGTTATTTTAATGGCTTTCGAGCAAATGAACTCAAGAAATACATAGACAGTTTTGGGTTTGCTAGATTAACCGTATTATAAAAAATTGTTTTATTAATGCAATATGAAAAGATATTGTGTCATATTTTTATTGTAGTATTATTTTTTCTGATCAATATTTTTATGAAAAGTAGATAAATATGTTCCATTGTAATTGTTTCCTATTTAAGAGTAACTCGTAACAAGTACAGTTATTTCATTGCGTGTAAATTTTCAGATCATTAACGGCCACTTGCGGCGGTATCGACTAAGTGTTAGTTTATATAATTACTGGCGCGTCCCCTTGAGCCGTCCTTGGATGTCTTAGGCACGAGCTACACTATGCGATGAGTTCGCAGTCAAACCAATCGCATTTTTCTGTAAAATCACTTTAAAAGTAAGAAATAATGATAGTAAGTAAACCCAAGGACAACAAATAAAACACACTGTTTAATGAGCTTGATATAGTTTAAAGTAAAGGCGTTATAGGAATTCCAGCCGCGACTATTGGGCGCGTTATTTCAGTGGGACTTACGCCTAATGGCGATGCCTCAAACTGTGCCACTTGTGACTGCAACATGGGTTCATTAGCGCTATCACACGAGCGAACCTACTTGGTTCCGTAACGTTGTAACTGTCTTTTATCTTAGAAGCTTTTAGCCCGGAGATTTCCGTACAGATATATACATTTCAAATTGACTGCCCGTATCGAAGGCGCTATAATACAATTGGAATGGGTTTCCGCTTAAAAATAAATCTTCCGTTATACCCATCTGTTTAAAGTATAAATAGCTTTGAATATAAATCCTACAGTTTGTATTATAAAATTAAGTAAGAAAGCAGGTTTAGTGAATGATGAACGTCATAAACGAAATGTATGAGAATGTTTCTGTTATGTTAATCATTAAAACTGCGGATTGAATGCGGCTCTTTATTATAAAATACTGATTATAATCAGATAAGGTCGCCGTCAATAAGCAATGTAAGTCTTCATATTCATCAGCAACAGAGTGGCCGGTCGTATGCACCCGATGCATCGGGAGTGAAATCGCGACACGACGCGTAAAACTGTCACGATAAGGATCGATTTGCAATCGAGATAGCGATCGAGTCCCGATCGAGTCGCCGCGGCAGTTGCCCGACATTCCTGTCGCAGCTCTATCCACTAACGGGAACAACCTTAATGAAAATAGATAATTACTCGCAACGGAACGTGTCAAGTCCTTTTATACGCCTCACTCATTTTATTGAGGTAAGACGTATGATTTGTTTCCTTTGCTTGTGATCCTGTTGCCCTCCCATAACCACACACGTGCTCTGATGAACGAGTCAGTTGATAGTTTTTTTATTAATAAAACTAAAAGTAGGTTTTAGCTATAGAGAAGCAAGTTTGTGAAAATAGCACATTGACAAATGTTTGGAGCACCGGGCAATTTAGTTATAATAGCAGCAATATAGTTCGACCAGAGGCCACAAACATTAGTATGTATGATATTTAATTTGTTGGAAGTAAAGAGAAACTTGTTTGTATGGGTATGGCCGACAGCTACGGGAGTTGGGTTGTCCGCGGGGTCTATCCAATTTATATTTTTTCCCAGGTGTAGTGTTACGGCTATAAAATTCAGTTTTTGTTGGGCGCATGCTCGGCTAGATCTCCCGTCGCGAGATATGTTGATTTACGTTTAACGCGCGTGACCTCTAGTCGGAGCCGATCATAGAATCGATAGACGATTCGAACGCGCACTGATATCGGCACATCGCACTCGTGCCGATTTATCTTGGGAAATATTTCGCGGTATAGCTTCCCTGCTGAACCGCTCGCTCGGAACAACATTGCTGGATTTCTTTGTTTCACACGATTCACCCCATTTTTGTTTCCAATAATAACGAGTATAATATCATAGACTTTGTTATCAAAGAACCTAATGGCACGTTTTTATAAAATTATCCTAGCTGTAGTTTTAAAGATATAGTCCACAAATAATGTAGGTGGTAAGATATATAAAATGGTTTAATAGGGAAGTATTGAATTTCTGAAATATATTAATAATAATATAAGTCCCATGTCTACATGTCAGTGAAAATTTCTTTGTAGTTAAAATTATAGCGTTATAAAATAAACATCCCATATAACAGACTTTGTTTTGAGAGAACGCAACAAAATATATTATACTCGAATGGCTTTAAGACTAGCATTCATTGTTGCGTGCCGAAGAAAAGATAGGCTTTAACTACTCAATAATGATTTGGCACCCATTGCTTTTAGTTAGCATGGTCGTATAGAAACATCATTTGAAAATATTGAACTCATTTCATTAACTATGGTTACAAAAAACAACACTCAAGTCTTGACCTTAATAAAATATGGTATCTCATAAAAGGGATACATACATAAAAGGTAAATATTACGCGTTACAAGAGTCGTAAATAAAATGCGCGCGGAAGTAAATTCTACCTAATCTTACATCTGTAATGAACATTTACGACATGTCAATCCGTTTCTGCTTAGTTAGTGAGCCCTGATAAGAGATGCAAATTTACTTAATGTGTCCCTGATATACATCAGAAGCCGTTCAACGTGTCCCGTTTTGATAAAGCTTATTTTTTCCTATAAATCCTCGAAACATACATTAAGTATAGCAAACGTTGAAACCTGTTAAGTAGCACGTAAATGGCTATCAAACTTACTGGACCGTTTATACTTATCCAATTGGATATTAATTTGTTTTGATGCTAGTACCTATACCGTGAAATCGTCGGTGAAGGTTTAAATGGATCTTTAATAGGATATAAATAAATGATTCTCTGCAACTAGATTTGTGTAGTAGGAAAAATATGATTAGAAAAAAAGAAGATTTTACCTTCTATTCAAGTCAATTATATTTGCGACGTGCTATACAAAGTGAAGTAAATAATTTTGACTCGTAACGAAAAAATAAACAAAACTACTTGCAAATTTCATTTACTTATTTCAAGCAATAATAATATGAATCCTTAAAAAAGTTTACTTATTATTTATAACAGAAGTTTAGATAAACTGTATTCATTTAGGTCATACTGGGCCACATTCAAGAGATTAAAGACCCGGTGTTTAAAATGTAGATATTAAATTACCTTAAAAATTGAGGTTTGAATTTTATGCAAACGTGTCGAAGATATGAATATTGTATTCGATACCCCGCTGCGACCACTAAATATTTATTGTTATAAAATGTTAATATATACAATCAGTTGTTGCGTGTATCGCTCAAATAATTGTGGCAAATTCCACACCAGTATTTATTTATTTACATATTTCACTTATGCCTTCCCTAAATCTGCCACTATTTACTTCTTTATAATTCCCAGAGGGCGATTTTAATACTTCTAATATAATTCTAAACATCATCGAAGTATCTTTAATTGAATTAAATATAACGTTATTTCAGAGATACAATTGGACTATTGTGGTGTGCTTTGGTTGTTGCGGATTAAGTTATTATGAGGTTAACAAAATGTACATTGTACCGGCGGATCACTGCGTTGCACAAGTTGCCACACAACTAGAGAGTTCGCAATCCAGCATCATACCAAGCTGGGACAATTGAGCGATTTGTCAACTATTGCATAAGGTAACCGGTCACCCAACTATAAAATTCACTCGATGACCGTAACGGTCTATTGCCCATTCATTCCTAGTTTCATTCCACCAGATTTAATAAATGTTCGCTTTCGTACAGTAATGGATATATTGCCGATAGAAAAGATCTTCCAATCGTGGGTTGAGGCGAGAACACAGGCTGCAATAGCGTGCGTCTTACGCAAGATATATCTGCGCGGAACACAATGGACGTACCTGTACAGAAAACAAGCTTTTTGGGGATTTATTGGATAGATTTTGTGTAGGCTGCTTCCTTGCATCTACCGCCTACCATATGACAAAACATTACCGTGACGCACTACCTTGGCACGTCCCGAGGTATGCGCTGACCTAAAGGTAAACGGAAATTATTTCAAGTATTTTCTTAAGCTATAAAGAAGTACATAGAAATTTAAGTCGTGAATTTTCTTGACAAGGAATGCTGCAGAAAACGGAATGTATAAGGTATAGGGCTCTATGTAGCATACAATTTGTAATGATATTTTACACTCAAGTCTAAACATAGTTAGACATTCAGGTCATAGTTTGTATGAAAGCATAATTACGATTAAATCGTTTATGCCATTTTAACTCGTTAGAAGAGCGGCATCAATTTTCTTTGACCTGCACTCGACCTGCAGTCATGGCTCGGCACCCGACATTGCTCGTTTGTAGGTCAGCATATATTCTTGACTTGCAAGAGTACATAGCTACTATTGAAATTCTCACCGCTTTTGTATGCCGTGGAAATGATTAAAAGTTACTTTAGAACTTAATTTACGGTTTATTCTGCGGTAAGTTTGGCTCGCGCAGCGCAATTAAAACTTTCGTACATTTCTTAGAAGCTATCTAAGATGTGTTAGTGCGCAATTAAAGTTCAAATTAATAGGGACTTGGCTATATTATTAAAAGATATGAGTATGAGAGCTCAATGTGTTCAGAGCCTTTCTAACGGTGGATGCGCCCACTAGGTGTCGCCTGACTATGCCGGCCATCCGTCCCTGTGTTCTAACAATTTACGAGACGTCGCCTACTTTATTGGGTAAAGCGATTCACATAAATTCAGCATGAACAACACAGAATATCTTCTAAGTCTAGGGATTGCAATAAAGTATCATTTTTATCATCTGACTGCATAGACTGGGATCCCATCGGGTGTAAAAATTTTATTTTGTAATAAGTAGATATATTATTGAAATAAAACTGTTATTTAAATATACATTTTATTGAAATAAAACTTAAAATCTCGGAAGCAGAACAATATCGACTTAATAAATAGAATTTTACTTTATTCCAATAACTTTTTCGGTAACTACGGATTTCGGCAATTTAGGGATCAAACTTTTGTTTTCCAAAAGAAATCTCATTCAAATTTTATTCAAACCTATCAGCAAAGCAGTAGGGTGTAAAATTGATACACTTAGATACATTCAGTAGATACTGACTGTATCAGCATTGTCATCAAGAAACTGTAATCGTTTGTGAGTTTGAGTGATAGCAGTGAGGTAAGGCCCGGCAATCACACTAGTGCTCATAGCATTCAGTCAGGCCCGTTAGATATTCCCCATTGGACGGACACTGGCAGGAATCTGACTAGATATCATCTTAACGTTAAACGTAAATGTATAGTAGTGTATATATACATCTAAATATGGTACCTACAAACTGAGATGTACATATATTTCTGGAAAAAATGACTTGCCCATTGACAATGATAACATGCACTTTTGACCATCTAGAAAGATTGTAGTTATATAGTGTTTAATTAATGGTAAAAACTAAGTTTTGCAAAATGAAAAAACCAAATACTCTAAGTATTGTAAAGTTGCATTAATTGTGTCATTTTATTCTACATGAATGGTTTACCTGGATAATTATATGTTCTATATCGTCAAATAAGACATGTGGAATGAATATAAATCAGAGGTAAATAGCAGGTAATATTAATTATAGCAATCTATTCCGTGAGGACATTTTTATGGTTTCATTGACATAAGTTTTATGCGTGGCAGTAAGTATTTAAAGGAAGCAACGAAAGCTCATCTACGACAACCTTTTAAATGGTCAATTTCCGGATACATCTTATCTTGTTACGAAACTGTTTTACTTTACTCGTGTAAATGTTGTTATTTTAATGTATTAGGGCGATTGTCACTCCCTAATGACTTAATTATACGGCCGAATAGCTACACGTTTGGTAATCAGAGAAATATTATATTAATCGTGTTCTTAAAACGTTACAGAATTTATCACATCGTTGGATGTTCTCAATATACTTTAATCACGCGATGTCGGCGTGAAATCCAAAAAGTTCTCACAAGAACATGTGCTTGTTGAACCTACAGCTTACAGCTTAATATTTTAACATATTTTCTTAATAAAAACATATTGTCTCGACATTTAAATATATTCTGTTTATTAGTGACATTTGATAAAAATAACATGTCATAATGAATGAAAATCAATTACCTATTAATTTTCTTCCAAAATGGTTTTAAAGTTTGTTAGTTTCAAATTTCCGTCAAAACTATACATATACTACTAATGTTAGTAATTACATTTAGTTACTGTAGTAATGTATACAGCGTTCTTGATGAATACTTTCGATAACGCTACTCATGTATCTTTCGTCATAAAGTTTTATTGGAAATCTGATACAAAGCTAACTAATGTTAATGTCTTGACAATCGTACTTTTACTAATTATAAATGGTTTTTTTTTATCATTAGAGTTTCTTGTAAGTCGTAAATAAATTAACAATTATGTAAGCAAATATCAAATACATATTTAAAATACATCTAAAAACTCTTACGCATTAACGTGGTAACATTTATCAGCTCTATGAAGCTTTGAAAGAAGTGATATTTGTTTAAACTCTGTATTTTCTTACGGTATTCGTTTATGCGCTCTCGATCCACAAAGCAACATGATTCCAATAGAAAAAAGGTAGTAACTATGAAAACATTATCTCAATCTGAATAAATCTGATTCGTTAAGTCACGATAACCAAACAATGTTATGTTCGAGACTATTCGACTCTGTATCGTGTAGATATTCGTTGCCCGTCGAGCGATATGATCGGACTCCCCGTTGCCTTATTGATAAGGTTTCCATACTTCCCGTGTATGCTGGAATGCTTCTGAGTTTATTTAATGTAATTTATATGGGAGTACGTCGCCTTGAAACTAAAATACTGTATTGTACACGTAATATTGTGATCAGACAAGGCGACCACTTCCGTACTCCGAGATATGGTTACGAACAATAAATAATATTGGAAAGCGAATACCATACATCAAAGAATAGAATGGTCACCGTAAATTGAAACGATTATGATGGGCAAAATAGATTTGCCCGAGGTCGAGGCGACATCACGAAGCGAGCGCAGGTTAAAGAGCAATCCTTCTGCTTCGAATTATGAGCGCGGCAAATACAATAGCCAATTTCATGAAATTTGCTTTGATGGATTCCCTAAATTTATGTTTAGTTATCAAACTTCTTATTGGAATTTTATTTATCGACAGTGAACTTGATCACGAATATTATTTCTTTTACATTATGTACGCTAAATGTAAATAAAAAATTAGTTGTTCTTTAAGTCTGTTTATCTATTTGTATCAAACAAATAGACTTTATCGATCATTATAAAATGTTGGATTAATTGCAAATCGTGTAAACTATCGAACACTGCACAAACTCTGAGAACATAGTCCAGCTACATGGACGACACGATAGTTCTACACAGAAAGCTTTTGTATCTATATATCCACAGTTTTATAGATCCTATTATTTATTGATATAGGTAAAGATGATTTTATTTTCTTGTAATCTTAGAGAATAGAAAAATATATTGAGGTATTGATACCTATTGATAGGTACATTAATTTGTGGTTATAATTATTAAACAAGCTGACAACTACATACGAAATTTGCAATACAAATCGAGATTATAGCGTCACAGTGCAATTCATTTTAGTTGTAATGGTTGTACAAATGAAATAAGCCTAAGCCGCGTTCAAGAAGACCATTGAGTAGCCGCACCGAAACAAGCAATACAAACACACAAGAGCCGTATTATTTTAATTAAATATTGATAAAGTAAAATATTCTGATAGTCAAACTATTCCACACATTAATAAAAGTTTACTTTGATGTATATTAAAAATAGTATGGGACCCAAAATTGATTCTTGTGGTACACCAATCTATTGGCGAGCCACAAGATTTTTTTTTCATTTACAACAATAATTGTTGCATCTCATATGAAGATGCGAAAGCTCTATAAGTTTGTTAGCTTAAGCTTTTTTCTATAAAAACTTAAGTATACAGTAAATATGGAATTATTTACTCAGTCAAATGCCTTAGACGGGTATAATTGTGGGACGGGTAGCATTAGTCGTGATTACGTTTGTATTGCGAGTCTCGTTAAATAAAACGTTAAAGAGTATCACAGCTGCGATTCGACACAGAGTCGCGTTGCTCGACGATTACAAAGCTTTCTCATTAAACCGTCAACGTGACACTAAAAGTCATTTCAACTAAAAAAATTCTTCAACTCGTTTTGTTACATTTCTCGGCGCACGGGAAAAGAGCACAAAAGATTTTTCTTAGGCGAAGCGTGACTGTCGTAATTAAGTGGCGATAATGCGTAGTCGGCTCGAACTGTTGACGCACAACCGATAATATTTACGATTGTGAAGGAACGCTAGAAGGTAACTTACTTGTATTCGTTTAACACGATTCTGTGACAATCTTGAGATTGAATTAAAGTTTTGGTTTTGCTGTCACGCGGGCATTGCACCCGTTCAAATAGAAATAAAGATGAGAAAACTACGCCATGGAATAAAATTACTTAATAGATTTCATTCGTAAAATACTTTTTTCAATTAACTACTTATTTAAATTTTTAGACATAATGGATAACTAAACATTCTGTATGTGTAGACTGTAGAAATTTGTCTGTTTCAGAGAATTTTGAAGGATTACTTATAAAATCTCTTTTCTTAATTCTAATGTAAGTACACCATAATTAGCCTATGATGTAAAGCCTAAGAACAGCTTATCGTAGATAAAGCGTTGACAAGTCAACTTACCACTACACACAAGGGGGGTGGGATGTGTCAGTAAGTCGGTCGTGCCAAAATTTTTCCATTTCCTTTCAACTGTTAAAATCTAATGAATGTATGAAACTCAAATTGTGTATAACAAGTTAAATTATAAGTCCATTATCATTATTATTACTTAAGCACTTTAATAAAATTATTGTTATATTCTACTAATATTGAAATATATCTCAGATTTAGTTTCGAAATAAATGTTTCGTCAACTTTTAATAACATCAAATTAAAAACATATCAAACGCGCACGTAACGGAAATCAGCAGTATATTAAAATTTTCCTGTCCCATAAAATAAAATCCGACTTATTAAGTCCCTTCAATTTAAAGTAAAATTATTTTTAAAGTTGGCTGTCTCTCAGAAAAGAGACCCGTCGGAGGCCAGATTATAAATCATAAATGCCACGTTAGGTTGCCAACTTGCCAGACGGCCGGATTTCGTATCGAAATTATCGCCCGCAAGCCTGCCGTAAAATATACAAAACAGTTTCAGGTTACCGCGTCAAATATTGCTCTTGAGCCTTTACAATAAAACGATATGACTCATTATGTAGTCAACTATAGCTATGCTTCAGTTAGGAATGTCGGGTCGTGCTTAGCCTACATGTTAATTGAACTATCACAAATATAGCCGATATACATTCAATTGAAACGTCTTCTGATTTGTATTTTAAATGATTTAAAATGTAGTAAAAAAAATTAAGTTCATCAGTTTAAGAATTATGTCTGTACAAATTTACAAAAATCTGGTTTAAAAGAGTGGATACCATTTATGCAAAAATTTATAAAGGTTATATAGTTTGAGTTGTCGCTTTAAAAGGCCTAGATTTAGCAATCATATATCATTTTTAGCCTGGTTCAAAAATTAGGATTTGTTTCAACGTAAATTTCATGTGTTACCTACTAATGATTAAATTAATCAACATGCATGTTTAAAATATTGGTGCTTCGAATCCGATAAACGTCAAACTCAAATTCTACTGTAAGTATCCGATTTTGACAATCCAATCTCTTTAAAAGCCACGGTCATTGTTTGCAGTATTACGTGGACTGAGTCAGCTTTTGATAGTAGACCAAACTGGTTAGGTTTAGTAAGCTTAGAAAGTTTGGCAATAACAGCTTAGTTACGTATCTATTTTCACTTATTATTTATTAAGGAGTAAATAACAAGAGACTAGATAATTTAATCTATCTAGAGCCAATTTAATTAAGACAAGATTGTCTCAATATAACAAAATACGTTTCTACATTTAGCGCTCTCAATGTAAACTTGAAATATCACTTCCTTAACAGATAAGTAGGACTACTTTAAACTGTCTATTTAGCTTTATTAGTTTAAGCCGTAATCAAATTATTATTAATTATAAAACAAACATATTATAACTGTTAAACCAGTCCATATATTTATTTTTTATTCAATTGATTAATATGTGAGAAAAAACTACTCATAAACAAATGGAGATTGCACTCGGATCTCAAACTTACTATAAAAGTTAGAACCAATACCTAATCTAATAAAAATAGATAGACTAATAGTAATAAAGTTGAGAAATTCTTATAACGAGATTTACAGCTGACAGGTTAGCCCTATGGCGGCTGGTCCTCCGACAATTCTAAAGTCTACAATATATCATTCAGAAATAGTAAAAAGCGGTGTCAGATCGTTACGACAGTAATCACCATCGCAAAAACTTCCTAACATAGGCCTCCAATTATGTGCCAACTATGGGTACGACCTACGTATAGCTGTACTTGCAGCCTTGAAATTATTATTTCTTTTAGTAAAAATTACAACATAATTAAAATTTGATTTAGTCTCAATAACTAGATAAATTACCTCTGGTATTCATAGCACTAACAAGGTAATTTTCAAATTTCAATTATGTTGGTTTGTACTGTAAGTTCTTCTCTTTTCATATCCATAAACAAATTTAGAAGCCATAAAGCTACAATCTTAAGAAATAGAGACATTTTCAGTAAATAATTATGAACATAAATAAACACAAGCTGAATGGATGCAATCATAGCGCAGACGACAATTACAGTAAAAACGCTTTTCTATTTTAGCATCTTAGTCAATAGCTGCAATTACAGCAAACATATTCAGCCGTCCAGTCGGCGCATACAGGCGCATACAAGATGGCTGCCGCATGCTTGCTCAAAAGTCAAGATTGACTAGTATACCTAGTAGCTGAGCGTTTAGCCAGAGGCGATCCGACCCAGCCGATGTATCTCGATGGAATGAAGCTCTTGCTCTCGGTAAATTAAAATACTTTTTGTTTGATAAGTGCCTCGCGATTATCCACCGTTCTACTTTCAAATACGATTGATGTGCCATTTAAAATGAATTACTCTTCTATTTACGTGTCACTTAAACGTTTTTGTTTTACAATAATCTCTAACGGCTAAACATACTCATCTGTGTATCTATTAACTGATTTATTGGCACGTCAAAATTATTTATATTAATATAGTCAAATTAATTTCAAATGGCGTTGATAAAATAAACACATAATCTACCTTATATCCGATTTGACATTTGTGAGGGGGTTGCTGGTTACATACAACAATTTGCTTACCTGAAAGTAAAATAACAACTATTAATTACACATACACTTTTATATAAGATATAGTAAAAATATTAACTAAAAGCTTGTAGGTATAAAAAAGCAAAGAAATACAAACTACATTCTTTAAACCCGTAACTTTAAAATGAATAAGAAACACTTAAAAGTACCGAGGGCAACATTATCTCTTCGTAAAGCTGAGATATCTATAAATAGATCAAGTTATTGAATATAAAGATCATATGATTAAAACAACCATTAAGCTGTCACGTTACAACAGAGGAGTGCCAAAAAACATAATAACAGCGTTCACACATTTAACGGGGCCGGCTAAACTGCACAAACCCATCATTATCCAAATGCGTTCGCCGTTAGCCCAAAACCACATAAGTCACATTTATCGCTACATCAAAAAGTAATCAAGCGACAAAAGTTAAAGCGAGTCACCATAAGAAATTCCAAAATATATTTGAAACGCGCCTAATCGATTCAGGCGCAGTAAGACCTACGGCAACATAATTCACACAGCTCCACAAAAAGTCCAAACCAAGCGTTGTTAATTAACTAATGCCAACGAAAGGTCGATTATATTCTAAAGCTGAGTAAAAACATGATTGTGCCTAGGAATAACAGACAGCTTCGCGTACATATTTGGTTTGGTGTACTAAACAAAACATTGACTAATAAGGAACGCTTGTGTGAAACGATCCATAAATAATAAGAAGCAAATTTGATAAAATGTTACTAGCGTTACAAAAGTTGTGACGGCTCCCGCTGCAACAACATCTGATCCGGCCAACTACGATAGAGCTACTCCAACGCAACCTTTCTCATTTCTTCATTCCTTCGGTCCAGACACCCCCCGTTGCCTCAAGAAATATGTTACCTGCCATCTGATTGGGGAAACAAACACTAACGTATTGACGAGGCTATAAGTTTTTAATAAACGAGCATAACGATAAACATAATTTAGGCGCCTCACTACTAATGTAATATACTTTTGACCCTGTCACTTTATACTAGCAGCTTAAACTTCATATGAACAAAGGTACTTGGGAACAGCGTTGTTTTTTACAATAGTGACTTATTGCTTGAGGCTTCGCGTCGGTAATTATAACAAATCAATATTAATCCATGTTAACAAAGTTGACGTTGTTAAATCGGAGTTTAGCATAAGAAAGATCTTTTGCCTCGGATGCTAATAAATAACATAAATTGGCAGGATTTCGTTTTCTTCTATATGCGAGATTCATTATTATACCTACACTATGATCGATTAGAAAAACGTTCCTGTAACGCTCCTCAAAAACAAATAATGAAGACTTCATTGATTTTGTTATATACGGGCTGGACTCTGCCGTAAATTTCAGTTTCAAAAAAAGGAGTTAAGAAAGTAACGATAATGATTAATGGCGTTAAGCGACCAAAATGACGTTTGCATTTTGAAATTACACTAATTTAGCAAGTCTTTAATTCAAATAATTTGTTGTCTACTGGTTTATAATGTAACAGGAAAACGTATACACTAATTAGCATAATTTATGGGGTTTATTCTGTGAAAAATCCACTTTGAGATCTAATAGCAGGAGAAAGCGGTTTACGCCGGAAGCTTTCTTTCTACGTAGTGACCCAGTGTGATCCGTAACTATCGTATCGAGCTCAAAACAAGCTATAAACAAAGTATGATAAATACTACCTTTAAAGATTATTAAGAGATATCTTTGAATAGTAGTTTCATTCATAATTGGGAAAAGTACGGACCTAATAGCGATTATACCTACTCAATCATCAATTAATGTTTTATGATTTAACCTCATAATTGTTTATTACTACATTCTCTGTAAAACCGATTTTATGCAAATAGAACCAGGACAATAAAACACTATTTCACGATAATGCTTTCCTTCTTCTTGATCGAGAGGTTACAGACCTCATATATTTTATTTTGAATTTACAATACGCTTAAATATGTACATATGATTACCATTAATAAAATTAATCAATACAAATCAATGTTTATATGTCACAGTTGTCTTTCATGACAAAATATTCGATAAAGATTGACACTTCTCTGCTTTAAACTCTGAAGGGCCATTATTAAGCTATATCAATGTCCATTCAATGAACTCCCTGTTGAAAATAAACGAAATTTTTTATATAAAACATAAGGTTATACTTTAGTATAATTTCTTTTTATTATAAGATCCAGATAATACGCCACGTATGTAATTCAAACGTATGCATTACTGTATGTAAGTATAAATATATTTAATATGAAACATGATAATAAATAGTTTAAGGCACAAGCTAACGACGTATGTAAAATCATATCCGCAATCTAGGAGTTCTGCCCGCTATTAGTAGGCGCTATAAATTATTAATTCGCCCGTCTGGAACTGACCCCGGTCAGAGTTAATTTTGCTACAGTAATGTTAATTGTACCTGTAATACAGGGTTATTATATGCAATTATGCCTCAAAACTGGCTACTGTATTCGAGATGCCGAGTTCCTCGTTTTAAAATTTAAATACAAATGAAATCACTTCACTAATCATAATCATTATAAGTTTAAACGCACTCCGCATACTTCGTACAACATCAGACCTCAGTACTTTACTCATTCGCTACTATTCATGTTTGTTTAAAAACCAACACAAAATAAACATTGGACCCGAGTTATAAAGACTAAATTTCAGTAACGATAATTCGATCGGTAGTAGGGTATTTTGAGCTGTATGAAACTACTCGTACAGTCGTTTTCAATTTGAGAAATGTTAAGTAAGAATTTGAAATCAAACAAGGAGCGTTGTTAATAATTTATTGATATAAGACATGCGAAGCCCATAAAGTTACCATTGGCACACGTCTCGGTCCCTTTTAATTTGTAGATTGTTAGTATTAAGCACTCCATGGCGCGTTCAGATTAAGATTACTCAATGTAAAGTCTAATAAGATATTTTAATAATGTTTTACGTAGGTGCCTTAATAAGAATTTATATTGCATACCAATGAAACCAAATCGAGAATAACTATACGATATTTTTAAATATTTTACATATAGAGAGCTTTTGATATTGCTTTAATTTAAATCAGGTGTAATTTAAATAATTATACCAAAATCATGAAAATTTTTTATACTTTTGTGTTTTTCAAATAAGACTTTCGTTTATAACAAAGGGTTTTTAAAGTCGAGTAACACAACAATACTTGAGAACCTTTGTTTAAATTGTGTTACATAATTTGAAAAAAGCAGTGCACTCATCTAACCAGGTGTAACAATATAAGTATTACAAACAATAGTCGTCATTGTTGAATAAACAAAACTTATCGTTCGAGACTCGGGCGTTAGGTCGAGACCGGAGCGGGGTGACCGGAGAATGTTAGAAAAACTTATAGAAAATGACAAGCGAGTGACAAAGACAGATAAAGATACCGTAGAGAAGAGAAGGACGGATAGTAAACTCGTTTGCCGGCATTCCGCCGCATGGTGGATTTAAGAACGGGGGCAGCACGATACGATTAGATGGTTATGCCTTGTTATTTTTAAGTTGAGATATGATTTTGAGGCGGACGATAATTTCACTACCGCTTGTTGGCTGATTCACACAGTTATATTTCGCACGTTCCGTACGAGGAAAATTATTTTCATGATATTTTCACTTTTCTTTACCTACTTAATTCTATTACTGTTGAGAGGGAATAGTAATAATATAATAGATGTTATTTTATGAATGTATAAAAAGGATAACTTTAGGCACCCAACCTACTGCTTAAAAATGTTTTATGAGCTTTTATAAACATATATAGAATTAAAAATATTTGTCTTACTTATTGATCTATTTAGGAATACCATTGATTTTAAACAAAAAATTGTATTGTGCCTTACAGTACAAAGTTGAACTGAAAACAGTTAAGAAATTAAATATTTCTGCAATTTATTAAATAGAGGGCAGATCGTTTTTTTCAACGTCCAAAAATGTCTTCTGCCATCAATCTGAGGGTAAAAATCGTTCCAATCCACGTGGAACACACGCACGCACGCAACAAGGTGTCCGGTTGCTTGTCCTACACACCGTCCGACGAGTTACGAGTTACGACACACCAAACTCTATATAAATAATCATTAAATTTCTTTGTTTTGTTCGAACTTCGTATTACGTAAAATTACCCTGTGACACTTTCGGGTCACTCAGTTTGCAATGCACCTCTGTAGCAATAGTTATTATATGTAGTAGGTATTCAACACAGGGATGTGGTACAATTGGTGAGATATAATAAACTTTAGTAATTATAACATGAAATGCCTACATTAATTAGATAAGTAGTATGCAAACATGTTACTGGTTTGTATTGTATTAAATAAGTAGTATATTGTTAATTCTTCTCAAAATATTTATATACTCACGCATGTAACTTAGTAAAAATATATAATGAAAATAACCTATATTAGATACTTCTACCCTACTTGATACTTTTCTTCTATCTTAGTTTAACCATATAGGTATATCGATTTTTTGGGGCTTGTACTTTGAGAAATAGGTACGTACATCAAAACCTATATAAATATTTATTACATACATCGCAATACGACACGTTTACTTCGTAGATTCACGAGCTCGATTGACGATATTGCCGCAGTGCACGCGACTACCCTAACTGCACATTTGGAGCTCTTTGAACTATTAAAAATCTATTAAGACCACTTAATAGACAAAAGAATATTTATAGACAGCAAATAGTACTACAGAAAGCTAAAAATTGTTGGATATTTATGTTTAATCGTTGTTGTTATTGTTCTTAGAGAAATTTCCAAAACATGTGTTATTTGTTTAGAATTTAAAAATAATATTATTTAGTTACTTTGCTTAAGAATGACTTAATAAATTAATGGGGTAGGTAAATAAATAAGAAATACATATACAGAGCAATTGGTGTGAATACAATATACATCGTTTCAATGTAAACATCGAGCCTATTATTATTCCGAAAGCATTTTTTAAATTACACATTCAATAAGCGGTGACAACACTACGCCGTAGCCATAGTTTACGCGGAAAGTGTCAATATATGCATAGTTTTCAAAGGACGTTGATATGGAAACAATGCGAAAGTTTTTTGTGCTCAGTAGCAGGTCTTCGATCATTATACAATAGCACAAAGTAAGCAGTTATGAAGCGTCTACTCCGCTGGTCACTCACAACCGGTTTATAGCTTAACGCTTTTTGTATAAAAACTCCGAGTCATAAGTCAGAAAAAATAAAATATTTCCCAAACTTTAAGTGTGTATTTTACGAGCTCACTTGACATGAATCTTGTAAGAACGTTTCGTTTTATGGACCCGTAGAACTAAACGTGCATTCAAATCTCACTTAACCCTGTTAGAAATTTTAACATTAAAAATGATCTCGAATTATCGATACGCCGCGAACAAGCGATTCATAAAAGTCAAAAAAGAATATTAAATATCGTATAAAATCGTATCTGCAAAGATAAGGGGCGACGCGTCTGAACCGCATAGCCGTCGGCAGCGACTCGATATTTCATGAAATAGCCGATTTATATGCGCGCTCCAGCAAAACCTTAATGTTCAACCAACGTAATTACTACTAAAAAACAAAATTATTTTATACATGTACATTGTACATCTTGAGGTATTATAGACAAGTAACTTACACTTTTTTACCCGACTACGGCAAAGCCAAAGGAGGGTTATGATTTTGACAGGCTATGTATGTATGTATGTATGTATGTATGTTCATCTGTTCCCTCGTAACTTCTAAACCACTAATCAGAATTCGACAAATGACATATCATTAGAAGCGTCTTAATTGTCCGCTGGTTATAGGCTATATAGATTTTCACCAAATTCAATGTGGCGCCCTCTAGCGGACAAAATATACAGAGTAAAAAAATAAAGTTAAGCTAGATATGCCGTGTTTGGTATCATTTTAAAGCTGACTTTACCTGTATTCATGGGGTACTCTTATACTTTTTCAGCGTCGTTTTTTGTCGTAGTTGGGTTTTAGTTTTTTTACTTTATCTTGTATTTCTGTATACTTGATTTCTTTACCATATTCTCGTCTTAAATTTATTCATAGTCAAAATCTTTTGTTGAATTTGAGTTGAATTTACTTCACTTTTTAAGAAAAAGAACATTATCGTGTTTTCTGATAATACATACACTAATACGCACAGAGCCCTCAATGTTGTTATCGCCTTGACGAGTATAACATTATCTTAGTTTACTAAGTGCATAATATGGCAACTTATGATGGATCGATGTTTTAAAACTTCTAGTTGTCAAGGTGCTTATTAATTCATTCGAATTTATAATACATTTATCATATAGGCAGCACACACATTTAAATGTATTTTACTTCTCAAACAAGTTTTATATTATAATAAAACATTGTATATTACCGTCTGTGTCGCCTTCATAAATCTCTATTAATTTGCAAATAAAAATGAATAAAAATTTAAACGTTCAGGTAGCTAAGATGACACTATCTAGAAAACCTGATTAAAAGCAAAACACCTCTGGGTATGGCGTATGCCCATACCGTATGCTATTTGTGTACAAGGCTACAAAAGATATTATCTGTCCATAGGAACACGTAACAAATAGTTGCCGCTTGATACAAAATCCTGGAGGCCCCTAACAAAATCTACTTCGACCACAATAGGACATGTCAGATTACAAGATGAATGATCTTAATTTTATCCGACCAGATTCATTCAACTTAAACTAACATACACAACGATAAATATTTAAATTTCAGTGTGGGTTTTATATTTCAAAGCGAGGTGGAAAATAAGAGAATAGAGCTTATAAAGGCGCTTTTTAATTAAGCCGTGCTCATAAATTTAAATATTGCATCGTGAATTCATCAATGCCATAGCTAATTATGGCGGGATTGCGTTTATTTAGGATTGAATTGTGCAACGGTCGAACTGGGGCTGCATATTAAAGCTACGAGTGTCGGATATCCGACGTCGAATAGGAGTACAGTCAGCAATGCACAAATGCTCCATAAAATAGTTCAAATTAAAACAAAATTAGTTTGCATATAGTTTTTAGGAATAATGGATTTTCTAGTACTATACTGTGAGAAAATTGGATATAGCGATAATTGCTTTGTCGCCTATAATTGGAACCAAAATCTATTCACTATTATTCTGACTGTACAAGTGCAGTCCCGAACAATAGCTGCTAATAATAAGGGACGTCGTATTTACGAGCATACGTGCCGTTCGGACTGAGACGAGCAAGGCCTATTGTACTCAGACCTCCTATGATTATTTCAGTTCCTCACATTTCTAGAAATTCCCTTTTCAATTTTATGATCTTAAATAGGTATAATAAATCGAATGTTTATTGCGAAGAGTAATTAACGAGCGATTAAATTATTGCCACCTGCTATACATGTCATAAAAAATTTATAATCCTTTATTAGACATCTTGACATTAATTACATTTCTTATTCTTCTAGAAGTTTCTATAAAATCAATTGTTAACCCATAAAATGAAAATCGAAGTAAGTGAAATAATATCTAGTACTCAAAAGTTATGTAAGAGACCTACACGGTGACCTAAATAAATGCGCCTGCGCACCCGGCGCTCGCCAATCATACGTCGCTATTTTAACTGCAATTCGGCGCCTTGCTGATTGCATTTTGTAGTCGAGAAATATAAAATCGAAATAGTACAATAAGAACAACGTAAGCAGCGTAAGCCTTGTTAAGTGTTTATTACAATTTGCTATAAATTGTACTATACGATACCTATAATTTGACGGGAATATTTAAATTAAAAGCGTCCGTTTTATAGCTTTTAGGTTACTATAGAAGTGAATAGTATAAAATTTTAAATGAAATAGTTGAACGGCTGTGAATGCAAGAGAAGTGTGAAAAATATTCCGTCGCCTACACGCTACAAACACTAATAGCAAAAATATATTGGCATTCACTTAAAATATCAAATTGCATAGATCTCGTGTTATGTAGAAGTAACTACTTGAACACAATCCAGGCTCAACGACTACATTCTCTGTTAATGATTATATTACCTGCATGGTTATGGGTTCTTATGATTGTCGTATAATTTTATGTATTCAATTTGCTATAAATTATAAAAGTAATTAATCTGACTTATTTCAATCGTTTACTGTGTTTTACTAATAAAAATAAGCAATCAACAATATACCACAGTCATATATATTTATTACTAACATAATAAATAATAAAATGTTTATTTAAATCAAACAAAAATAAAGTTTTAAATTTTTCCACTCAGTTGTAACTCCCTGCTAATAAGTAATAATGTTTTATATAAAATATTGGACAACTCTATTTGAATATATTTATATGAAACAAGATAGTTAATAAAGCACAAAAGCAACCTGCAGAACTTCACGAGCCTATTTATAACATCAAAATAAAATCAGTCGTATTATAATAATTCAGATGGAACTTGTTTGAAAAAATAAGCCTTTACAATATGAGCCCGCGTCGCTCCAGGGATGAAAGAACCTTTTAAAAGCTTTTCCAAAGCCGTACAGCGCATTAAGCCAAAGTGGAGATAAAACTGGTAACGACCTTTACGATATGTAGAAGTGCCATAAATTTGTTCTTGTACTTTTTTATATCACTAAAGAAAAGAATTTAGGAAGTTAATCAGGACACCAAATATTTGGCCCTGACAAAACAATTATGTTTAGTGAAATTTAAACATATTTTCATAAAATCAACTCGGTGAATTTATTTAGCCGATTAAATTAAGGATTGTTGCGACGCTGTTCCACCCACGGCGTGTAATTTGAATGCATGTTCTTGTGATATTTTACAAAATATTCAATTCCAGAGACCCTTGTCACAATAATATAATTTTATAACCCAGAATTGTTTTTGAATACACTAAATTTACAATACATTATGTAACAGATTCTTTATATTCAGATATTGAAATTTATAAGGAATGAATGAAATAATATAAAACCTCCATGCATACCTACTAGCAGGCGGGCGAGTGACAATACCTCCGTCCCGGAAAAACATTCTTTAGTAAAATAATATATAGCTGTCGCTTAAGCAAAAGTATGTTCGATATTTCAAGCCGTGGTTAAGTTATTGGCTGTTATTAATAACGAGCCTTTCCTAACTTAATCTGACTTGAAAGGCATTGAGTCGCACGTCGCGTAGGCAATGTATTGTTCGGAGAGCAAATGGAATGCTCTTAGTATAAACGTATCTCGACTATACATTACACCTCAGGCGTGCTTTTTATTACACCTACGAATATCGATCTCGGCGACATATACATTAAATAAATCGATTTTATCAATGATATTGATGCATAGAATTGCAAAACAAATTTGTACGGTACTTACATTGTATTAAGGGCTAGGACCGCGTGGGTGTAGATAAAAGGTTTCGTATTTTGCTGTCGTTAGCAATCAACAATAGACAAAATCTCTGTTATTTTATGTAAATGACGAGAAAGTATTTACTTTATTATAACTGTTATGTTTATATCGTCAAATATTTATTAGCAATACAGTACGTACGGCTTATAACAAATGTTAATTAATTATATATCATTAACTTGTTGATAATTTTATTGTTCATAATATTTAATTCTAATTAGATGTTTTGTTCCATTATTATTATAAAGATTTTATATTTTATACAAATTTCTTTATATATATATATACCTAGCACAAAATAGTGATAGACTTTAATAGATTGTTAATTTGATGTTTATAGTATTATATACATAAAATATAATTTAGACATCATTAAAACGATCCGTATTTCAAGGAACATTCTTTAAAAATCGTGTACTCATTGAGCCCATATTAAAATAACAAATGAGAAGGTTCAATTAAATTTAAAGAAATAATATAGCGGGCTTGTAACAATATTTATGTTTTAAAAAGCCGGACTCAATTGTAACTCGTTAGTGGAGCCTTGGCTTCGAGTTAACTTTTAAAGAATCGAAGTATCTCTTCAAAGCTAACGCTGTGTCATTGCTCAGACAGCGTACCATAAAAATACATTGAATAGACCGTCCGCTTTTTTATCCAATTCATTTATTTTAAAATTCTACAGTAAATTTAAGAGGAAGGCGAGCTTTCAAGTAACAAGTACCTGTTTAATAAATGAATTGATTTTAGTGAAATATTTTTTATTAGCATGTATGTTTATATGCTTAATCATATATCAATATACATATACAAATTTGTTGTTAATTTCGTTAATTATTTATACGATTTTGGAAAGCATTCTTTTAAATATTAAATTTCCTAAATATAAGTGTTTTCGACTCCATAGCTTTTGTAAAATAGACGTCAATTGAGTAACCATAAGTTGGAGTGTGGGCTGTAAGAACTATTGAGTCTTTTTTTTCAGCGCACCTCAGCACTAGAGAGCGATTGCGATGCCTTTATAGTCGAAATAACCATCCAAACGCAACGTGAAATAAAATCCAAGCCTTGTTGTGTTAAACTTTAAGCGCAGTAAACTTTCTTGACTGCTACAAAATGGTTATCATCCATTCTTATTGGGAGTATTTTATTAACGTGTAGAACGATGGTACAAATAAATACAATTATAGTGTTTCTGTCATTGATATATAAAGTTTCTTAATATATATAAAAAAATAGATATCAGTAAAACATAGGCAATAAGTATAAGTGGACTTATAACAATAAGCATCTACCCATTTTTTAAATATAATCTCTACCTACTGCTTAATTTTAATTTATTTATTAAGTAATATATTATATATATAATATATATAGCAAGCAAAATAAGATAAAAAACCGTTTAAAAAGCTCAAAATTAGTACGCAAAAACAATGTGTATTTTAAGATCTTGATTTCTAATAAGATGTATACATATGTAAGGCCAGGATACTTATAAACAGCGCCTTTTTATTGGTATTTTTTTAAATCTGTTCAAAGATTTAGAGATCACCTCCTACAACGCCACAAACTTACTCTACCTCTTAATAATAATAGTATAGAAGTTAAGATTTACCTTTAAAATGATTAATAAGAAAAAACACTCGTTCACGGAAGAATATGCCTTAAAATCTTAAAAATAGGAATGTATTTTGCGCTCAATACTGAATACGTTTTCGTTACCTTTCTCATGTTTCGAAAACAGTATTTATTTTTGTGAGAGTCAAAAATGTATAATAGAAACGCGCTTGCATTAGGAACAGGTTTAAACATTTTTGTCAGACATAAATATGTAGATGATAACGCCTCGGACAAATGCGCAGCTGGTCTTTTTGAACTGAGTTAATGTTTTAAATAATGTTCCTAATATAAATTACATCGAACTTTAATATTTATTTTAGATACATGAAATACAGAATTTTGTTGGTATCTAACATTAGTTGATTACGAAGAACACCAAATACTTATGTTTAATAAGAAAATTGAAACTAGATAAAAAGTATTATCTCATATAAGCCCTGATTGCAATCAGTATTCAGAACCCATGAGACAGTGAGAACGAATTAAGAGCAACATGTTGTGATACGACAGAGAACAATAGAAAGGATACAACACAAAAACAAGCACGCAAGCACAAATACAGGCCGAAACTTGAAACATACCTGTGCTCGCCAGACGAGGGTTATTAATTAGTTAATGTAGGGTGACAATCAATTTAACTAACCAAAATTTACTTGCCCAAACTTTATTCCCGCATATATACCTACCATACTCCGTAAACAGAAGCGATATGACCACTGGTCGGTTCGACTTAAAAACCGGAAAAATAAACTTTATTAGGTGTTATGAGTGTAATGCACCGTTTAAACAGTACTGGTTGTCTTTATCCGGAAAATTGGCATTAATGATGGTTCTCCTAATTAACGAAAAAGTGTCGCCACGATGACGAGGCTTCAGAAAAGGATGCCCGAATATACTCGGGTATTGGCCGACGTGGAACTCAAAAAACCGTTTAAAAATCACTCGCCCCGCCTCCAGTCCGCCTTCGAATCTTGTGCACTTATGATTTATCGTCACGACGACATACCTTCCCTCGCACTAACTACAGCTTCCGTCCTGTAAATTATGTACGTATCTATACATCGCCCTCGCAAAATCTTTATCGCATTCCCGATTCCATAATCACCCGCAACAATTTGAATTAATTTGAAATAATTGGAGTTGTACACTTATTTATAATGTAATTAGCGAGTGCATTATCAACACACAACGCGGAAATGCCATCAGAAATCTTGGATTCCGATTGCCCGATTTTGGACCTTTTGCTTATCAGTTAATAATATTAAAAAGTAACTTATTTGGTTCGTTAAGATAAAACCGCTGTAGCAAATCTTTTTTAGTTTTAGCAGGTGCTAAATATATCGTACTTATGAAAAGAAAGAAAAGAGAGGCACAGCGACCACATCAATTAAAAAGAATGTAGCTTTAAAGCACAGACCGTGTATTTAAACTTTACAATCCCTTGTAAATAAACGTGAACATGTGTCTAGCAAAGTGGTTGGGAAAGTTCATAAGAGGCGTACAAATTTTAAATGTACTCGTATTTTACATTCCTTAAACCGCGAATCGAAACAATTGTAAGAAAAATTTAACATTTGAGTAGATCATTGATTTTGTTTTAACGTTTCTTGAAGGTTAATTGTATCATTTCTTGAATGTTAAAAGGGACTTTAATTTATATAATAATGGAATATATTTAGCATCCAGCCGCACTTGTAAATGTGTCGCTAGAATACGTGCAAGGCTAATGTTTCCCCGTAGCACGGAGCAGATTTGCTGCCTGATCACGCATCAAGGACGAGAATCGAACGTATTTAGAATAATTTTAAGATGGTCAGTGGCAGTTCTCACGCTATTGGTATTCTTGGTTATTGATAATGTATGCATTATGCCACAAAGGTACTGTAGTAATTTTCACGTAGCGATCCTAAAGTTAATTCTAGCTTAATTTTAAGAAAAAACGCATGATTCCTTTTTATAAAAATTCTCGAGACGTTTTTCTCATGTACTTTTTTGCCAAAAGTTGTGTACAAATTTTGTTCGAGGAAAAACGAAAGGTACCTATGAGAGTAGTAAAAATATGATTATTATAATAAATACACATTCTAACGCCTTACTTATCTAATACTGGAAATTATTATACATTAATATTAAAGAAAATTATTGTACCAATTGCATTTCCACCCACGATACAGTTCAGGTTCTCTTATTTACTTGTAAATATACTTTAAAGTCTTTACCGGCACAAATCAATGATAACATGTCTTGTATAAAATAATTATCTAAACGTATACTTAGGCATATTTATCAAAAATATATTACACTGACACTAGTTAATTAATTATATCATTTGTGTATCGTTATACACAAGATACGATATATCATGTAATAATACAGACTATTATTGATAATTTTCAATAAATATGTACGTAAATATAAAGCAACTGCCACAAACAAATAAAAACGTCGTCATATTGAATATGGGCGAGTTAGTTAAACTAATAGAGAACTTATCCGTGACAAATTAGTCGCTTACCGAACGCTGCACTGAATACATTATCTACAAGCTTTGGGTAAAAAACTAGTTCCTCTGTTTTGTTGTGACAGACTAAAGATTAACGTTCAAATCACTCCTCAGCCAACCGTGTAATCAATGACACAAATTGAAGTGTAAGCGCAATTGACTTACTTATGAACCCTTTCGATTTGGTTGGGATAGAATTTGTTAGTGTTTCATAAAGTACGTATATTCTTATATACTTCAACATAAATTAAAGCGTAAAATGATAATGAGCCTGCCAGTTACGTGTAAGCAATAAATTGGAAGTTAATAGCTCTGTTCTTGAAATTTGTTTTTTGTTATTTAAAATATCATGGTTATTTTTGTTTAATATTGTAGAACAAAATGCATTAAAAACTTCGAAAAAACTTTTGACTATAAGCTGTATAAACAAATATGCTGCACAGCAACTACGTTCGTTTGAAGTGATTAAAGTAAGAATATATATATCGTTATATATATAATATCATGTATAAATTAGAAACCTTAACTGAATATTGAAAAGGAAATGAAATATTTAATTACCTTGCTACATTTGATAGCAGAACAATTTTGATTAGACATTTTAATAATAATAATTGAAATAAAATCGTAGCAATATTACATTACATAAAAATCTGAATGAAGCTGTTGCTGTTGCTTCACCAATCATAATTAATTTAAGTACTGCAAACTATATACGATTAAAAACATAAACTCTAATAAAACGTGCAGCGATAGTGTAATAAAGAAAGATATTATAATATTAGCTGGCTCAATTTTATACCTTTACGATATCATTTCACGTTTAGTGCTAGTGCATAAAGTAGTCGGGCGTTGTCTGTATAGATAGGAAATGGTATGAGAATCAATATAAATAAATTGCCCAATAGAATTGCCTGAGGAACATCGTAGACGTTAGACTCGGGATCAGATACTATAACTCAACACGCAACATATCAATTAAAGGATGTATTAAACATGCTCGTCTCCATACGAGGTATGCTCCGATTTAAATTAAACTATCATCGGTTATACGGCTCGGGAGTTCAATATCACACCTAACCTATTATTGCAGTTAACTGACAGATAATCATAATTATAATGATGGGTCAAACTGTCAATTAACATTAAGAAAAATAAAACAACTGCTCATATCTTTCTATACGTTTGAATACGTATATCCATACTGTCGTTAAAATAAACATTGGTATAGTGTTTGAAATTGTGAAATATTATTATTATTAGCGTGAATTTGAATTGCTATAATAGCTAAATAATGCGCAGGCGTCAATGTATGACCGCGGCGTTGAAATATCTCCGTTTTGTCATAAATCGTTACCTTATTTACGATCAATATCTTGCGGTGATTTACTGTGACAAAGTTATTAAATGGCTTTATATACGCCACGTAGCTGCTTGCAAACATACCTGCAGTTAAAATATAGCTACGTGGTAAGAAATATTAACATATTTTATATTAACTTTTTAATAAAAGCATAATTGTATTAGTTCGAATTATTAAATCTTTAATTTTGTCTCATTTATAATTTCTTTGATACAATAATGCCCTCTACATTCTTACAAAATCCTCACTTCCAAAATTGGTAGTGCACAATCATCTCGCCTCGACTTTCTACAACCAAATAAACGTAATTCACGCAATTATAAAGGCTTTCTTGGATAAAGGAAGATAACAAATTATCCAAAAGCGTCGCCTATCGCAATCTTAATATTGCGCGATAGACTTATGTGAATGCGTTAACAGACTAGCGGGAATAGCAGGAGCTGATTAAACATTCCTATATTTAATGTTCGAGTTTCGTCCTATAATACTAGATATTTCTCATTAAACAATTTCTTCAACGATAGGAAAAACAGTCAGAATGGTCATATTGATACAACAAAATATGTACGTACAAAAACGCTAACCAAACCATAACCAAAACAAGATTGTTCTCATAAATCCGTTACAAATTTTTATGAAAATAAAGATATACATACATTAAGCATAAAAGTATATTGTCATTGAAATTCAAAACCGTAGATATTCAAATAAATTATACTTTTAGTGATCATTAAAACTAATTTATTACTACGTTTATACGATGTTCTAAAAAGCTTATTGGTCGTTATTACTAGTTCTCTCTGTCACTTTCAAATCGAAGTAAAGAGCTTTTTAATTAAATTTTAAACTAAAAGCATTCCGTTTTTCGTGTTTAGTTAACACTTATACGTGGAATCTTTATTCTACGTATAAGACACAATTGATCGGAAAATAATAATGATCGGAAAAGACACAATTAAAGAATTTAACTATTTAACTTTTCCATGTTTAAATATCTTGTAAACTTGAGAACCGTATTTATACTTGTTCTGTGGTTATGAAATAATTATCATCAATAATATGAAAGTATGGTCAATGGGACCACATAGCAACCCTATCGTGTCTATTCCTATGCCGCGTGGTCATTTAGATCATAAAACAATAGAACAGTTGCAGCCACTAGAATGCAATGCGCAGTTATGCAAATACTAGGGTCGCGACCGAAAGCATGAATATTGATACAGCATTGTCGAGATTACAGATTTCACCACGATAGCCTGATCTCTTTACTTTCTATGAGCGCGAATTATACGCGAATTACCTCAAAACGTATCATTGTTTCAGTAATACGGAACATTCAAATGCACACGTTGGACTTCTTTACAGATTGTGTAAATGTTCGCAAAAACGTGAAGCGTTGCGCAATAATTCAAGGATAATGTAGATAGTCTGAAGTACAGAAGACTGGTCACGCAGCCACAATGCTCGCTTCGACTAAGAAATGGCTTCAAAAACGTATATAGCTTCGTCAATGGTCATAAAATAAGACTCGTTTTATGGCGCACCTTTACAGCCGCGGGGTTAAAAGGAACTTGGTTAGGTCGAAAAAAGTCTATCCAATTGTGGCGTACGTAAAACGGGCTTGTTTTATCGCAATTTTGATAAAATAATTATAACTCCAATGTATGAATCTAAGAAATAGAATTTGCTTATTACTTGGCTTTAATATTCGATTAAAAATGTTGAAAATGGATATAGATATTTGAAATTTTATTAGAAACACGTTTTTAGGCGTGACTAAAATCACATTTACGTGTTAATGTCTCAAATATTTGAATAAATAATTTATTATCGAGTTATCGCATACACATTAGTATGTAAAATAAAGTAACATATGTATGAAATGGATACGTACAAGAATTTATATAAAAATTAATACATAGTAATTCTAGGAAATTGATTTGAGAAAGTAGATATCGATAGATATAATGGTTAGTAAAATTAAACAATCGTCTGTCGGCAATTTTACTGGTAATAAAAGAGTATTGTTTCATGGTAATAATAAAGAGACATTACCATACATAAATTGTTTTGATTTAGTGCCGACTAGTACTGAGACTCATCATTATTTATAGTTTAAATGAAGATGTGTCGTAAACGTCTATATGTATTTATTTACGGGCCTATACTGATTAAAGTTATCCTAATTTCTGCGTGGTTAAATTTACGGTGTTTTGGTTTACGATACTTTATTATCTTACTTAAATGTCTTTGCAATTTAATTCCTAATACATTTATTAGGATTTTGTGGAATCCATACCTATATTGTGGTAGTAGGTACAGTTTTTATATCAGGACGATATCAATGTTGCAAATTTACTAATAAACACTCATAAAAATATACCTAAGACTGATCGAATAATTGTTACGATTTCATAATTCGTATGTAAGTATGACGATTTTAATGACCGTACAAGAATACATCTACATATTGTGAGAAATAAAAAGAAAATATGTCTAAAACGTTTGAGCCTTTGTAGAAATTTATTAGATGGTGTAGTTTTGATAAATTATTCGGTATGTTTGTATAGAATTATGAATACTACAATTTTGAATTGTACTAGTTAAATATTCACAAGTGATATCATCTGTGACCTGAACTGATAATATTAGAGTAGCCAGTTTGCACCTACAAAGGAAAACCTGTGGTAAAAAATAACATATATTTTTATAGATATATAAAGATCGCTTTAAATAGTAGGCTTGAATGTTTAGACACAGTAAATCAATGATTTTTAACGTAATAATTAACACAAAATTTCGGAAGTGTATAACTGTGGCATACCTGTGAATGACACCATTACGGGCTACCTGCCGCAGGTAGGAATACATACAATAGCTCGTGTCGGCTCCGACTAAATCCTGCCTTTCCAAGAATTTCGGCCCGTTACCTATCACCTATTCAATACATTTTTATCTACGTGTCGAATCTATCGGCAAACGAACCTCCTATATGCATAGGCACTACAGTACGACTTGTTAAAATTTCCACTTAACAGAACATAAATGAATAATTATTGTAAGTAAAGGTTAAGTTGTGATGTATTTTATTACAAATATTTAAAATTACCTATACTACATCAGTACATTGTTTAAAACAAAGTCGCTTTCTTCTGTCTGTCTCTATGTATGCTTAAATCTCTAAAACGATTTGTATAAAGCATTAGGTTCTAGGTTTGCGCCACCATTTCACTTAGGTAAAATTTCGGTTTGTTTTTAACCCTCTTATTTGTATTATAATAATTAAAGTATAGTATTATGATTATTTATAATACTCAGTTATAAATATAAATAGTAATACATAATTTTATGTACATATTAATTCGTATTTGAAATTATATAACAAAGGCAACCTGAATAGCTGCTCATAAATTTGGTTTGAAACCCTTTCATTAATACTTTGATCAAAAACGTATCATCGATATCTAAAACGTAGAATTATAGCATAGAAAAAACATCTAAATCAAAGTCTAATAATAGGGTTGTTTGAATTAACTTAATTTTTAAAGTCTATCAAATAGTATTAATAGTCAAGTTTTATAAAATATTCTCCATACTTTTGAAAGATCTATGTCGACATCAACTAATATTTAATCAAATAATTCTTTAAAACTACACATTTCGCGCATAAAATTGATTCCTGTATTATGAGATATTTTTAAACGACTTCAAAAAAGGAGGATGTATATACAATTCATTGTAATTCCCAGCGACGCGACGTCACAAGCCATGAAATTTCACCTCTCTATAATATTTAAGTCAACAAAACACCGTTTTCTAAACTTGTAATAAATTAGACGAAACGGCAAAGAGCAAATATAATGTCATAGCAATTATCTAATTATAACAATGTAACTTTAATAAGGTAACGGTTCAAAGCTTTATGTGGGCGTGAGATTCTTAACATTTCACTAGCGCGATTTGCATTTTACAACTTTTATCGATGTAAATAAACGAGATTTTGCCGCTAAAGGCGAAAGACTTAAAGCATCTTCTATGGTGCTAATATTTAATAGGTGTAAAGACGCTAATTAATATAATTCTCGTTATTCTAATTGGTTCGATATTATATTTATTTTACGTTTAATTTCAAGGTTTAGTAACATTCATTGTTAAACCGTTTTATTTTAAGTGCAATATTTATTTGCTGCCGCCCTTCGTGTGAAGTTCGTGCAAACCATTAACTAGAATTTATTGCTACTATTATTCATCTCTCAGAAGTCATAACGAGGTAAAACATACTCCACTGCGCACTCCTGGGCCACTCCGTAATAAACGGCGAGGATCCCGTTATAAAAACACATATTATTGTCATTTTTATTACGTAAATATATCATGTTTGATAAAATGTTCTTTTCGGCTATAAAAAGCGTGAGATTAAGTTTGGAATTTGTATACATTTTAAAACATAAAATGGTAAAACTCTATATACTCATACTTTTTTATTTTTTACACCTCAAATCCAGTGTTGAATGCATATACAGTCTGACTACAAGGTATATTACACATTTCAAAAACAACTAAAAGATATACTAGTAATACTTCTGTTCTCTTGCCTTGCCACATATTTATGACTCTTTTCTCTTTCTACCTCTCTCTCTTTCTCTCATATTACTGCATTGCATTAATGTACATGATATTTCAATATTTGGTACTCTATAAGGAAAGAAAGCGACGGAAACAAACTCGGAAACTAGATGCCACTGCCTAAGTAGTCGAAAAGAGCACAACGGAAGACGCCCTAATCGCTAATCCACGTTCATTCACATACGAATTTTGTCAGCTTTATTAAGGAAACCAATGGTTTGGGAAAGTTATATACATTTGTGATAAGATATTAAGTAATGGTTTGATTTTATCAAAGCTAAGATTCTAAAGCAGAATGTATGAATTCATTGATATTCTTTTAAAGATTCGGCCACGATGTTCAACTCACCGTGCACAATAACATGTAAATCATACGAATCCTTAATGCGCGAGAGGTGTGCCGCGGAAGGAATTAAAACGCAATAATATCTCTGCTCCGTCGCAATTCTTGCCTGTCTCAGATCTCAGGCGATTATAGTAAAGTATTTATTTATCCAGCCTTCCCTCAGGAGATTCGATAGCATCGGCAAATCAATTTTGCGTCTGTGCGATGTGGGGGCGTTGAGCTGTGGCCCTTTAAACACTAGTGGCAGTAATGGCAACTGAATGTTATTACAAACAAAGTTATTGTTCACATTACAAATTAATTTTCTGTTTATCATCTAAATGGACACAATATTTGATACCTCTCTGGAATAGAGGAGTCGTATGTTCCCAAAACTTAAATAACTCGGATTCCATTGTCAATGTTTTTCTAAATATAGATCAAATAAAGGTATAACTCAAATAACAGGAAATTTACATACAGGTGATTTTAGTATATAAAATGTATAAATAGTTCATACCTTTATAGAAAGATAGTATAAACAGCTCGCTTCAGTTCTAGAAAATTATGCGATATGTACGTCCTAAACAAATCCAAGTTATAAGGCAGCTGATAATAAAAATGACAGCTACAAGTCCGTACAGCTACAGCTTAACTCCCATGAGGCCTACTAAATATATACAATTCATAATAAACAACATACACGTTTAAACTCATGAGTTGTGCCC
>JADANM010003811.1:4259240-4273690 GCA_026213755.1 Eurema hecabe | reverse complement strand
TGATCTTTAGCAATAACTGTTAAAACACATGTCATATTACAAGTAGTATTACTGCAATACTGGGGGCAGCTCAGTTTTTTTATTGTTGTTATTACACCTGATTCTGGATCCACAGCAAATTGTTTTTCAGTATCAGTCACTTCGTAAGTCACTTTACTATTGTCACCAAGATCACTATCGGTAGCAGTTACTTTTAACACTGTTGTCCCAGGAGGTACACTCTCGTTAAGTGATACTGAAAAGTCACTTTGATCGAAAATTGGTGGGTTATCATTCACATCTAAAATCGTTACATTTACTTGTAAATAGCCATATTTTGGTGGGTTGCCCCCATCACGGGCTGATATATTAAGCACATAAAAATCATTCGTTTCTCTGTCGAGCTTTCCTGTTGTTTCTAAATGCAAGTACGACGTATGGCCGCTTGGATTTACTGTTACATTAAGTCGGAATTTTCCCTCTGTATCACCGTCGACTATTCGGTAATCATTTGCTATGCCATTTTCATCTAAATCTTTATCTGTAGCTGCATCTAATAATAGTTTAGTACCCGGAGAAGCACTCTCGGAAAATGCAACAGCAATACTGGGTTCGGGGAACTCAGGGTAGTTGTCATTAACATCCGTTACTCTTATGCGCACTTCTATAGGATAAGTAGGCTGGCTAGATAGTACAACAAACGCATAACGATCCACATTTTCTCGATCTAGAATAACGTTTGTTTTAATTTCGCCTGTTACGGGATCGAGAAGAAATTCTTTAGGCGATTCATTAAACCGATACGTAAAACCAGGCTTAATAGGTATTCTTCCAACAACAGTTCCCGTCGGTTGAGCCTCAGGCACTCGAAGGTCTACGCCAGTGTCGACAGCGCGGGACTGCATTTGTTCGGCGGCCGCGCTAGCGCCCGCGCCGGTAAGCAGCGCCAGCGCGGACACCACCACGAGCCACCGCCCCATCGCGGTCATGATAAGGGCAAACACATCACCACACGTCAGAGTAAGCTTCTATAGCGAAAGCACGCACCGAACTTCGTCTCATTCACACAAAGTTGCAGCCTCACTTGTCTCAGGTATGCAACATGGCCGCTAAGACCTGAGCGAGCACGAATATCTCACGAAGAGCGCGACTCGCCGTTGCGCCTACGCCGTCGCATTCATTCGTAAACACACGTGACACACACAGATACACTAGTCTTAATTATCACTAAAGTATATGAGCACCAGTTAGTTCCAAACTCCCATACAAATCTATTTACTAATCACAAAATAAAGCACTTTTCGAGTGAGCTTTTTCACGGTATCCGATAAAAGTTTACGATTGCACGGCATGCGGGCGCGGCGAGCAGCGACACGGCACTGGCGGGTGGAGGCTTTCACGCCGCCCCGCGACCCACCTCGCGCCAGTCCCTCCCCGCAGCTTTAAGCTCCGCTATGGATGATGATATAGAGATAATGGCCGCCTAAGAATTTTACTAGCCGTTCTTAGAAAAACCGTAAATGCTAAAATATTTAACCCTTGAAATTGTTTTATCTTTTATTGTATTCATTATTTTCATATTTCATCTATAATTAAGTATATAATATATAATAGTGATATACACACAACAAAATAACAATGATTTTAAATTAAGACAACTAAGTTTGTCTCATATTAATATAAAAATATATTAGTGCTGTTTAACTCGTTGAACTCTTTTATACGATATATTCTGCTGCATTATAGTATCGACTATCGACTAACTTATATATGTGATTATTTTAATTACTCTTTTTATAAAACAAAAATAATATTAATACTAAATATATTTTGTTGTCTTTATTATTTTTTCTACTTATATGTTCCGTTCATTGTAGTACCGAATTCGTGACTTATATTATTATGATTAAGAAGTTTTTTAATACTTTTTTCTTATAAAAAACTTCTGTATAATTTATATTTTTAGTTTTCTAGTCTATTCACCAACAAATTTGATAACATACCATAATAAAAGTTGATAGTGAGGCAACCTCAAAATAAACACATAGTGTCACGGACTTTTAGATCACAAGTACAATCAAACAAACAAATAAACAAACTGCAGCTTTATAATATTACTATTATGTTTAACGGTGTTTATATAATAATAAACGTAAATAATCACTCAAGTCACCCGTTAAAATGAATTTTACTGGAGTTTTTTTATGGTCAATAAAATAATTGGAAATAATTTATTTCATTATATTGCTTTACCTACACTCCACCACACTATGCCGACGACTCAATATTGTACCTATTATATTTGGTTGTTCGTTTTTGATATGGCCTTAGCAGAATACTGTCCAGATCCAAATGAGCGTGGTATATGTTTATAGGGTAGCCGTTGAAACATTTTTTTTTTCAGTACATATTTTCCTTGTAATTGAATTTTTATAGATACAATATGTACTTGAAATTTACAACGGTTCATAAATAGCATCTAATTTTGTATAAGTAGCTGTTATAACTTCTTTATAATTTTACATTAGAAAATATTTGTTTATTTCAGCATTTAGCAAAATAAGTGACCTGCTATATATAAAAATAACCTAAAACTGTTAATATTATAGATAGTGTAATAATGAAAATATGCAAATTTAAATATTTAATCCCGTTTATCATTTAATATTGTTTTTCCCTGAAATATATTATTTATGTTATGTATGTTATAACTTATAGTACTATGCTATAGTATATTATAAAGAAGTAAACTTTGTGTGTTTGTTAAATTGTAATGGGTAATGAATTCAAAAATTCTTTCACCAATAGAAAGCCACATTATTGCTGAGTGTCATAGGCTATATAAAAAACCGAAAAAGATAACTAACATTATGCCCAACGAAGTGGGCACGAGTCAGGCAATATTATAATATAAGGAAAAGAGAATCACTCCTTTTATTAAAGATAAAAACCGCATAAAATTGGTTTTAAATATTCAAACATAAACAGACGGAGTAAGAAAGCTACTGTTTTATATTATGATGTAACTCTTCTGCAATTAGTAATTTATGCTTTAATATTTGCAGTAGTGAATACTGCCATCTAGCGAGCCTCTTTTTAAGCTTCAACACATCCGAGCTTAAACGAAAACAAAAGTGTAACTCACGGTTTGCTGTTTTCAAAGAAAATATAGATGTCGCTATACAAATATACAATTGATGAATTTAAATTTACAGTTTATTAGGATTTAGGACTTCCATTCATTTATAACTTGCTGACCCGTGCACACTTTGTTGGGCATAAAGTTAACAATTTTTTTTTATATAGCCTAAGACACTCATTAATAATGTGATTTACTATTAGAGAAAGAATTTTTAAAATCGGTTCAGTAAATCCCGAGATTACCCTTTACAATTTAACAAACACTCTTTATAATATTAGTATAGATATGCAGCGAAATGAACAGATATTAATTAATACACACGTTTGCATTGCGCGGAGTTCCCATTATATGTGCGTCCCAGCAAATGCATTTTATATATAAGTGACGTTAATACGTTGATTGTATGGTCGTGATATTTAAAAAAAATTACCAATATTAGAGTTTCATTGAAGTAAACATCCCTTACCTTAACTCCACATCTATTAAAGGTAGTTTCTAATAATTGATATTTATTTTAAAGTTGAAAAAATCTTCTTTTAAAATGCTGCTTAACAAATATAATTAATTTTATTATCTGTAATAAAAGAAAATATTACGAACATCTTTGATACCCCAAAAAAAGGATGTCCTTTGTCTTTAAATAATACTTACACGTGTGGTTATTGTGATATCATACCGATATACAATGAATGAATGAATGAATACCTAACGTCTAGTCGCATATTGAAATCTATATTGGTCTTTTGAGTTAAAAATAGCTTTCTATTAAATACGATACGTACTACATCTATTGGTGTTAGCACTTGTTGCTTTCGCGTTGACGTCAGTCCCCCTCCCTCCCTCCCTACCCCCCGGACCCCGCGCGCCGCCCGGGGGTGCCGCGCCCCCGGTGGCCTGCACTGACGTAAAGTCTCACATTCATGAATGGAAAGAGACCTTAACTTAATCGCGCTGCTTTTAACACTACGTACAAGAATATTGGACTTACGTAATCACATCTTTGCCCATATCCCTTCCTTTAAAATACATTTTTAATGTAACATAAATTCTCACAAGTAATACCTCCAAATATTTCTTTATTAAATGGACTTCGCCTACGTAACTAATTCTCTTTACAAAGGCTCTACGTTTTGTGTGGGTTTTTATAATTACAATGAAACCTTTAATGGATTTTGTACGTTTGACTTGTAATAAATAGGTTTTAAATTTCTGTAAACACCTACTCACGTTAAACTTTGCAAAAACGAAGCCAAATAATAAGTTTTATACAAAACCTACATAAAGTTATCCAGAAATAAGTATGACTTCTTACAAAGCATTTTCTGCAAAAGCTTTTAGAAATGTTTCTTCATGTTCTTCAATTTAATAAAATTATTATAAGGACTTATATGTAATTCAATACGAATCCCTTTATAATTTCTAAAGAACAAATGCTACAGAGAACACTTAATTAACTTAATATAAAATATAATTTAATTTAACCTGATTTATACGTGGTTAGATATTAAAACTTTAACTTTAACTAACAACGCCATAAAGGCGCCAGTCGGTTATTGACCTGATATTTGTGACTTCCGCGATCAAACCTGACTATGCAATCCGACTGCACCGAAAAACCGATATCACCCTTTCCTGACCTACCCCATCGGGCGCAGCGGGCTACCACAAGCTCCACTAACGAATGGGGTATAGTTCTGTAACAAAGAACTAATGCAATAACCAAGAGTTTACCTCTTATTAATATGGATACCTACGTTGAACCTAGAAATAAATCTTTATTTCTAGATATCATCTATATCAATTTGAAATTATTATGTGCCAATAAATTTTTATATAGAAACCGTAAACTTTCAGAGTTCAACGTTAGTTTATAAATTATAAATACTTAAATTGTAAATGAATATAAGAGATGACACGGTATTATTTCCAAACAATACCGGAATTGTATATACCTATTGTTTTCTACAGTATATTTATATGAGGAGTAGGTACTTTTTTAGGTTATTTTGATTATATTCATTAAATCTAAAACTTTTTCAATTTGATACCTTTACCTAGAAGCTACACAATAGTATAATCCAATCTCATCTGGCTAGTTTTGACAATATTTTTCAAAAATAGTATAATTTTAAGAGAATGAATAAGCAGCGAGCTCGATCGATAGCCGTGAGTTCGGGGTAAGGGTGGTTTGTGGGATGAGAAGCCTCCGCGAGGGGTGGTTCATTGAGAACGTGTGGGCGGCTCGCGTGGGCGACTAGCTTATAAAGCCCCGCGACCCAGCCTGCCCGAATAGTCGTGAACCAACCTTTGTATGAACAAGTGATCAGTGCAATATGTGCAATCTTCCTATTGGACTAAGGTAATTTCTTACATTTAACCTTTGCCACAAACAATAGCTTTAACGTTACAAATGTAAACAAAATTTTATTTTTTATACATCCCTCATTTAAATATTTAATTTAAATTCAATATCTTTAAGATAAAGATAAAAAAAATTATCTATAATAAATTATAAATGTACTCTCAAAGGAAATAATAATTCTATTTATCGTGTTTTTTGTAGGATGTGGGTAGTCTTCTTTTGCTATTTGTTAGCAGAAGCAAAGAGCTACCCTATGCAGGGATGGCCTGTATATGCACAAGAACCTAGAGATTATCACGAAGATGATTATTACTATGCGCCAAAAGTTCAATATTACTATGATACTCCAGCCATTAATCCTGCTGAAGTATATGGTCAAGTTCCTTACTCATATATGTATGATCCGTACGGGCATTTTTCAAATGAAGCTCCAAAAATAGAAGATGAAAGATTTTCTGCTTTGCCTATTGGACAAGAAACTTGGTTTGAAAGCGATTCAAACCCCCGATGGCGGTCGAACGATATGGATGACGTCAACGCCGCTTTTCTGGACAATCTAATACTAACACAAATGGCACGAGACGCGCAAAGGCGCCGAGAAAACGCTCGAGCTGCATTTTCGAATGTCGATTATGAAAACAAGGACAATGAAGACGAAGATGTGCGAGAACTAAAAGCCCTAGCTGGCAAGCCTCTATATCACGCTCCAAAAACTGTTCCCAGAATTGAAGACGATGACGATGATTACGTTGGTGACGAATCAGACAGCTTTATTAACTGGAATGGCAATAAAAGAAGTTTAACCACGGAAGCACCTGCCACGAGTACAGAAAATGCAGTAATTCAAAAAGCAGGACAAAAAGAAGTGTTTATGCCTCGCCCTTCACAAAATACACACAAGCACTTTAATTCGAAAGCCGACCAAGAAAAGCAAAACTCTCAATTTTACATGACTATTGCTCGTTTGGTAGATACTGAAAATCACGTAAGTATTTTTTTTTGTTTATAAATGTTACCTATTATTCTTCTTGTATAGAAAGCATTCATACATCACAGCATACTATGGATACATCGATGAAATTCTGAACCCCGATGTCTAAAAATAGCTTAGCCGGGCCGGGGGAGGCGGGTGACACGGCGGGCTGAGGCCGGGTCAATCAGGGTTGGGGGGAAACCGGAGCATCGATATAAGCTACAATCTCTCTATGAACTCCAGATACTTCATAACGATTATATTTTCAGGAGTCAACGAAACCGAGACGAATTGATAAGCGCTTCGTGGCCGGTGATACGGATCTAGTGGTCGAACTCCGAGGATTAAAACATCGCATTGCAACTTAAGCATCTTAATGGAAATTGCCAACTTATATGAGACTGAATACTTTAGCATAGTAGATACGTACGATACCAGCGACCTGATAATAATCTGAAAGGCCATTGAAAATACCAAAAAAATATTAGATTGTATAATCATTACATACTTGTAAAAAACTTATTCATTTTTATATAACTTTGATTCTAAATAGTTATATTCTGTTACAATTGATTTATTCGTAGATAAGTGGAGAAATGTAATGTACAAAGAGTGACTATAAGTTCATTAAGAAATGGTTGTTGAATGTTTGCTATAAAAAATATAGTTTTTATCTTACTGAAATCTTCGTAAGATTCCCTTCACAAGGCAGCTACTAATAGCACAAATTTGTGCGTTTGTAAATAATTTAGGTACTGATTATCTAAGAATTAGATAGAAAATGTTATATAAAATTATAATTTTTGTATACTAAGTATTAATACTTTTTGATCTGTTTTATTGCGTAAGGAGTAATTCATTTCGCTTAAAATTATTTGTATAAAAACAAAGCATGCATTTAAAATGTACAATGACATTTTACTACTTCTAGCTTATTTGATTGTAAAACGAATTATACACTGTGCACATATTTTTTGTAAAATATACCTACGGTAAAAACGGTGGTGGCACAACGGCTATGTCGCTCAAATGAATAATACAGCCACATTTTCAATCGCGCACATTTAAAGTAGAAGTATAAAATGTTTAAACCAAGCCGCTGATTTCAAATCACACGCAAAAAGTCGATGTTTACTTTCTGTACGTATATAACTAATTCATTCAACATTGCTTTATTTACGTATACTCAGATGCAGGTGCTAATCACTTATTTTCTCGTATACTACGGTCTAAGCAGACAATACCATAAATCTTTGCAAAGCAAAACTGAAACATGTTATTTCATGTTATATGTATTATAAAACCTTTACTGTATCTGTAAGATGAAAGTGATTCTCTCGGAAGGAAGAGGATTAGGTGATATTTTAGCTTTACAGCTTCTTGCCTAATATTTATACTGCAGCCGGTCTTTAAGACCTTTGTTATACTAAACATGAATCTAAATTTGTTATGCAAAAAATGCAATCATGCGTTTTAAGTATTTCACAATTGTAAATATGTACTTGTATACTTTCCTTCATCTAAACCGTAAATTATAAACTTTTATATTCCACTTTTGTATGTTCTATTTGTCGTAAATGACTTATCTTTCTAAAGTACATATCTGAATTAATTAAAGTCAAATTAGTTTTTTCAAGTTAAGGCGATGTAATCTCAGCCAGGAACTAGATTGTATGGTTAGTATGAAATTAGTGTCACCTATAAAGTATTACTAGTTCATGATAAACAAATATTATAAAAATAATAACCTTAAGTTCTCTGTTGTAAACAATAATATGAATAATTCATACAACTGAATTAACCAGAGGAAATACTAAGTATCGAATGTCAATAGAGCTCAGAAAATATATATACAAATCCAATAAAAAGTTATTTTTAGAAAGAACGATGTCTACCTACGAAAGATCTCAATAGAATGTGTACTATATATTCTACACGTATCTTGTTAAAGTGTATCTTATGAAAACGAAATAAAATATTTCAATGTAAATCCTTATTTTTATTTAAACTATCTTATCTCACGAAAAGTGATGTAGACCGCGCAGCTCACACCAAAAAAGTCTTAGAAATAAAGGTAATCCTCTATTCCAAGCTCGGGAACTTGGAAGATATTCAAGTTTAATATAAATCATTCATAATCCTTTGAAAATAGTTCTTATTGGACCCGACATCCAGGGCACATAGCTTAATTATTAGTGCAATGATCATTTGTACTGGCCAAAAAATCACAGCAATCAGATATTATAGGTAGGTAACAATCAGTATGGGATATACATAGTGAAAACATAAACTGCATGACACTGGCAGATTTCAACATACCTACTGCCTGTTCCTCATCCAAGTAAAACGCCGTAACCAATATAAACAATTTTTCCGGAAAAAATTGTAATAAATAACTTTTAATTTGTATAATAAAACATGTGAAACTTACGTGAATAATATTCACTACATTTTTTAATTATTAATATAAACATAAAAAAGACGTGCAATTATGCGCATGCAATTATACTTATATTTTTAATTTCTTTATACAGTTTTTTTTCTTTGATTTTAATTCAAGTAACACTTTTAGCGTGGTGACCGATAAAAAAACTAAAAAGTATCACCGCTGTGCCGCGTGTTATGTTTTTTTTCGTTAGGGAATTTCTGGATTCGGTCTCCACGCTAAAGGCCCGCGATAGAAGCTATGCATTAGGTTAATAATATTCTTAAATCACACGCCGTTCTTGATTGTTGCAGTTTAATATATAATACTTATTTAACGTTATATTAACCAACCTGTTAACGTTATCGAACGCGAAACCTAGAAAAGCTACTACAAACAAAATATTCACCACAAGAGTTTTAAAGAAGCAACCTATTCCTACTTATAATCCAAATTACCTAATTCATTTCTAAATGATATTAATTTTTAAGAAAAATGTATTGACAGAAACCTTATTCAACCTTTCTGCCTACGAAATTTTCGTTTTCGTGCGCTCAAACACTATCTAACGGTTACTTAAGAATATGTTACATACAATAATTATTATCTATTGAGTTACATTTCAATCATTCTCATATCTGAATAGGCTATTTGACTGATTTTTGAAAACAGTTTTAAATGGTTCTTTAGAGCATAATAAACACACCACATCAATATTTCCGGGATACGTGCAGTACTTTTAACAAAATTTAATGTTAAAGTTTGAATTTTAGAATTGGCGCTAAAAACGCTGTCTCTTTAATGGCCGACGCATATTGTTCGAGCTACGTCACAAAGATGTAGGGATGGGTCGTCGATGTATTTATCGTTTACTAAACTAGACCGTTCATGAACGCGTCGATCAACTAGTTAAGTTCAACGACCGACGACGAAGTCGAAACCAACTTTAAATGTTTTTCATCTACGCTTCAACATAGACGTCTTACGTCTGTGCCGAATCACAATATGTAATCATGCGTAAATTTAAAACATGGTTTAAATAAAACTTTTCAAGCATATTATTAAATTCATCATATTAAAAATTATATAATTATATTTTGTGTTCATTTAGTTTATATTATAATTTTTACTAGTTAAAATAAGAAATTTGTTTAATTATTTGAAAACACCACATAAATTATTTAATTTTAAAACTCTTCTTAGGCATCTTATATTTAAAACTAATTAGAAGGAAAAAAGAAACTAATAAAAAACAAGAAATAAATATTCAAAATCAAAAAGTTCGATTTTTAAACGAAACGAAAGATAAACAAAAGCATATACAAATATTTCTTATAGGCATTCTGCATCCATTTTGTATTATGTATTTATTCACTAAGCTACATACAGTTCATACAAATATATATTCCAAAACTATTGCTATAAAACTTAGATTAGTGCGGTCCAAAGTGTTATTCAACAAATAAATGAACTGGTCTCAACCAATTCATGTTTCAAATTTACTACATGTGATTCATACGTAAGACGTCTATGTTGAATCGTTGATAAAAAAAACATTTAAAGTTGGTTTCGACTTGTCGTTGAATCGAACTAGTTGATTGACGCGTTCATGAACGCAAATGAACGGTCTACTTTCGTTAACGATAAATATGTCAACGACCCATCTCTAATAATTTACCCAGTGACGTCACCAGCCCTACAACTAGTTAGAGAGCGTTCTTGTCGTGGTAGACATATTGAAAAATATATCGAATTTTATTCGTAAAATATGAATGAATCACGCATATTTTTCTATTAAATTGTGTTAAATACGCTTTATTACACTACTATCTACTAGGATGGCGATAATTCGACGCATATTTCCAATAGCGTCAAATAGCCTATTATGTATTACATATATTTTTTTTATTCTACTAAGTGGTAAGACGAGCTGGACGTTCTCCTGATGGTAAGAGAACCGCCAGCCCATAACCAATGCAGTGCTACCCAGAACTTTGCTCCGGGCACGGGTGCACTACATTGACGCTTCCCACTTTGAGTCATTAGATGTTAAGACTTATAAGCCCAGTAATCGTAGTAGTATCAGTAAGTATATAAATTACATTCCACGTTGTTTGTGCGCGACCGAATCCTATACCACTGAACCGATTTTTAATTAAATTTGCACACCGTGTGCAGTTTAATCCATCTTAAGAAAGCTTACATCTCAATTTATTATATATACATAATATGTATACCCGAGTGAAGCCGGGGCGGATAGCTAGTAATTAATATGTTATGAAAATATATTCTTTCAATAAACATATGGTATGGTATGGTATGCACGGGGTAATTTCCGCAACTCCACGTCAAGGCGCGGTTTTTGCGTGTGGGTGGGGATTTCATTCGATCCACCCCAGGTCATCGAAGAACGCCAGCAGTCGTCTATTCACGCTGCTGACGATCTCCCGGAGCGTACCTGTATTATTGAAGTACTTAGCCCTGTATGCGGCAGTTGCAGGGCAGTGTAGAAGCACAAAAAACATATAATATGTTATTAAATACCTACTAAAGTAGGCTTATAAAATATGCTTAATATAGGTACATAATGTATTTAGCTGAAAGAATTTGTTACACAGAGATTCTAGGAAAATCTTGACCCTTAACCTTTTCGCAAAAAGGCAATTTCGCTAGAAAGGACGCCCACGTTCTTTTTCTTTACAAGTTAACTTAAGTCAATAACATGCGAAACCTAATGAATAACGAGTTGTTCTCGAAAAGTCGGTGTATTTCTTGACTTATGAGTAAATACTGAAACAATTATTATCTATATTATAATTATTATTTTTTTCAGTATTTATGGTTCTTTATTCTGTTATGTTAGTGGACGTGACCAACCACTTATGAATATTATGCTTTACTGTTATTATATTAATACATACTATGTATACCTTCTTTACCTACATCGAAAATGTTTTTTTTTTATAACACGAAAACGTATCCTTACGTAGACCCCTCTCATAGAACACTTAAGAAGTGTTTTTTATTTTTCTTTTGTTAGCAATTTTCATTATTATAAACTATGATGATGATGAAGAAAAGAAAAATTATAAATATTTCGTTAATAAATAATGTAAATAATAATATGTCTCTAATTCTAGCCCTAAACCATTACGTTAGTCAGTCGAGGTTTTGTTTTGAATCTTTTTCTTTTTTATTAAATATTAATAATAACTGCTTTGTTATGTCTTTCTCAATAGATTATAATTTATAAATCTTCAAATATATTATTTATAATGATTTTTGAAACATAGATAATATCTTTCGTAATTCAATGTTAAATAACAAATATTGAAATTCAAAACTGATGTTACTGAGAATTTATATGTTAAAACCTCAGAATACAGAAACCAGAAACCGTACCGGCTTACTAGCACGAATTTTTGATTAGATTTAGATACGTTTAAACACTCATCACATTTCATAAGTAGTTAGCACACTTCAACGTATATATCGCATTTTATTTAATTATTTAACATTGAATTATACTTAATTATTTGTATGACAAATTATGACAAAGCTTTCAAAATGACTAAAAAATTACCTTTTTTTATAATTTATTTCTTGACCATGGATACAAAGTCCTTCAGTCGCAATCTTATAAGTTCTTTCTTCCGTTTCGTAAAGTGATAGTGAACTTTACGAAAAACCTCGACGAGTCTTGGAGCAATCGGAACGGCGCTAATATGCACTCTTGAATGAATTCTTCATTTCCTGAACACTCATTAGCTAATTTACTATCACAATCAAACATTAAATTATGCATTAAGAAGGCACCAAAAACGAATATTCAAATTCAATCTAAATTCTAAATGAAGGTCGCCAGATACCCGCCAAAACTCCCTAAAAATTAAAAAATTACCGTTTTTTAAGTGCTGCCATTTCAATGAAAAATTTACCCAGAATAGTATTCTAGTATTTTTTTTTACTATTACCATATTTTTTATTATTATAAAGAATCGTATTTTTTGTCATATCATACTATATTTATATTTCCGGATGACAAAGTAACAATCAAAAATTCAAACATAAACTTAAAAATTGATCATATTATTATACCTACCTAGAGGAATTTTTAAAAAAAGGATAAAATCATTTTACTTTAATAATTAGTGAATAAATTTATTTAATCGTCTAGTCTACTTCAAACGAAATTCAAAGTGAATTAAACCAGACACTGGTTTATTCACTTTGAATTTATTAGAAATATTATACATACATACATATTTTGTCAAAAATCCTTCAAATAAATATTTTATACTAATCTTGATTCTTATGTAATTTTTACCTGTGTAATAATATAACAAATTTTCTATAATAATATACTAATTAAACTAACAATTATTAATATCTTTTTACATATTTTTTATAATCAACATAGCTTTCAATTGACATTGAGCCGAAACTTACCCAAAAATAAGTGTTAGACCATATTATGGTATGAAGCATAATATAATAATATTATATTGTATAATATTAATTTCCCATTGTATCAATTCTTTAGCATCTAAAATCAAACTAGATTTGGTAAGAAAAAATTTAACTTTTTAAGATTTACGATTGTTATATACATGTATTTTTCGTTTAAAGTGAACTGCTGTCTTATAAATATAATTATCTTAATATTATTACTTAAATAATAAAAAAATATTTCTAGTCGAAATGAAACGTTTCATTTGTCGTAGTGACTTTGACAGCGAGTCATAAGTACATACCTATCGTTTTGATTTTGACAGTTGACACCCTTAAAAACATTTGTTAAACTATGTGCTGCAAAAATGTATACGGCATTCGCTACTTGAATTGTTGTTATTTAGAAAGTTTATACTTCCGTTTTCATTAGTATGAAATGAAGTTTATCAGTGCCCAGCTACGTTTTATAAACTAAAATTATGCGACAAAGCGTGTTTAATATTATGAATAACACTTAGATTCCCATAGTATTATTGTAACCGTAAACATAAAACTTACCGTTAGTTGCCAACTCATACAAGAAGTATAAGATGCGCCGATCAAAAGGATATCAAGATTTGGATGAAAATGCGGGTGAAGTGCGGCAACCTGTGGCTTTGGCGCCCATGCCACCACCACAAGAAATTGAAATGGCCTCAGTGTCAGTTGTTCCTGACGGTAGGACTCTTTTAAAAATTCATAATTTATAAATCTTATTAAGTTATCTCATATTAAGTATATCTTTCTACATGTATTTAATGTTATTTTTAATTCCCATTTCTACTTATTACTCTGACTACTAAAATATTGTTTTCATATTTAAAAATATAGAGTAATTTTATTTCATTACTATTATTTGTAAGATATTTAAATTGGTTTATCTTTATGTTTGTATGTATAATATACACTTAATCCATGATACTAACTGTGACCCACAATAATTACTTTTTGATCAATACTTTTCACTTTTTTCAAGATTTTATAATAATTTTATTCCAATAGATGCAGCCCTTTTTGTATTAAAGTTTTTGTTCTTAACCTAGCTCTAATATTGATATTATTACACCACAAATGTGTT
>JADANM010003811.1:4240753-4254534 GCA_026213755.1 Eurema hecabe | reverse complement strand
CTCAGGTAAAAAATCCTTATATTGCTATAAGCTTGGCAAATATTTGCATATTTACCACATTTAATGATGTATGCTTGGTGACGGCCTTTAAAATTTTTACTCTATTGTTAATAATTTTTTACATGTTGTTGTATGATTTAGTGTTTGCAATTACATACTGGTTGTGCTTATTAAATAAATAAATAAATGTATTTCAGGTATATCCAACAGCACTGCGGTCGACAGCAGTGGGTGCGTGCAGCGGGGTGGCTCGATTGGGCGCTATGATCACACCCTATGTTGCACAGGTATTATATTTACCACTTTTATTAATTGCTATGTTGTATGTATCTAGCCGGGTAAACTTATCATGTATGGATAAAGATGTAATTCAAATAGATGCCTTATTTCATTGACCTTGAATACTGTGTACTCTAAAATGCAGTCTATGCTGTTAGTCAAGTTTAAGACTATATCTGTACTATATATCATTAAAATCTATTCAGAGGTTTAGGTGCTTAAGTGACAGACAGATATACAAAGGGACATTCACATTGATCACGAGATTGTTTTTGCTGAAACATATACTGAATAGATATTGTTAGATAAAATATTTTTTCAATTACTAAAGCTTTTGTCTAATCTTTTCATTAGTTTTAATAAAACATCTTAAAACATAATAATATGTAATCGACTTTTTGTCTTTTGTTGATACTCTGAAAACAATGTTGAGATTTAAAATAGAATCTTAATTTTGTAATTTAAGAAACATATACAACACTATGTAGTTTTAAAACATTTACTTTATAATTTACAGGTTTTACTGAAGAATTCAGTAGTAATAGCCATCGGAGTGTACTCTTTGGCGGCATTGATCGCTGCGTTCGCCTGCCTCGCGCTGCCCATAGAGACCAAAGGAAGGGAAATGAGAGACACTATTACTGCCACCACTTAATATATGAGATTTCCTATACATGTTACATCTGTGTCTTCTGAAATCACTCTCATTTATTGAAAAAAAAACTACATCAAAATTAATTGTGTTGTTTTAAAGATCTTACGTCAGTCAAAATGGCAGTGTTTGTTTGTGACATTTTAAATTACCTTTTTAAAATTTCACAAACAAACACTTAAATTTATATAAATGAAGCTCATTCTCTTCATTAACCTCTTAAAGTGATGAAGGAGTAAGGACAAAGATACTTAGAGAGAATGCTTAGAATTTTAAAATGAATTCATTTTTATTATTATTCTTCTTGACTTATTTACTTGTACCAACTTGTTACTTTGGCGTCAACAGCGTCTTTATTTTTATTTACAATAGATCTGAATAATCTGGCGCGGAAAATAATAAGTAGTCCTTCATACCTACTATTGTAATTTTTTCGAGAAATATAATTATTGTCGCTCTTGGTATAAAAATCGAATTCCATTTAAAGATGTCACTTTGTTATTAGTCTGTGCCTAAATTATAGGGCAGTGTTATGAGAATTTGATTAAAGATAATTAATTTGTATTCATATAATTAGTTATTTATATTAATTAAATACTCAAAATTAGTAATCTCAGTTCTCACCTTACCTTTAGCAGTAAGTAGCAGTCAGTTAATAAGATCTTGATAATAATGCTAATATTAAGAAATATTTATTTTGACTTCTTTTGTATACTCCTTTTAGTTATTATGAAGTTATTTTTAATATTATTTAATGTAGTAAATATAGTAAATATTGCTATAAGTTATTAAAGCTATTTATTGTAATTCGCAATATAGCGATAAAACAGAAGGTTTTTTAATTGTAAGTGTTAAAATAAGAATGTCAACTTTATACTAAATAAACAAGTCTTCCATGATATGTACTTCCAATTTAATTAGAATGAAAATATTTTGTAATACGTAATACTTTATAAATAATGTTATATAATATTTTTACTATAATTGTTTAATTAGAGTATAATAAGCCTTATTCATATAATGAAGTTTTACACCTAACCGTCCATCACATGTCTAACTATAGTTTTAAATGTTTAAAATATGTTTATTTCTATATCAATAAGATTGTTGGAGATTAAGAATTAAAGACTTGAAGCAACAGAATTGTGTCCTTGGTAAATATTAATATTGTGTTAATTGTATGACATATTTAGTAACTGATTTTATTATACTAAAGTCTTGAATGTTAAAAGGAAGACTGTATAACGTTATTTTATTGAAGTTTAATTTTGTTAAATTATCGTCTCAACTCTTTATATATACCTAGATTTATAGTCAAAAACCATCGTACTTAAAGTCCATGACAATATAATTTAGGTCTTAGGTTAAGTTCTGATTTTGCTAGTTTTAATACACATACTCACTTATATCTGACTCTTTTGTCTTTAATGTCTACAACCACGAAAATAATCATAATATATTTCAAGTTGTAGAGTTGTAGAGTTGAAAGTATGTTTAAATAGACTTTTTATAATTTTTGTATGTCCTATAAAAATTAAAAAAAACACTTATTAATTTATTTACTTATAATTAGAAAGTTTCCTTGTTCAGTATTATTTCTTTATAGAATATCCTGATACGTATTTTATATTGCAATAACAATCTAATCTTAAGTTATCAGAACCAAAAAGTATTCTTAATCATAGGCTTAGTCACCATAAGCATTTAAATTGTCACAATTTTATTTATATTTTTATAAGCACATATTAAATACTTTTTTGTATATGGATTTTTTTTCTTTACATACCTAACTAAAATAAAAGGAGTTATTGGTGAACTATAAGTATTTATTAATATTTTTGGAATTTTACATTTTTGCCATAAAACATTGATTATAACAAAGACATTCTTGCATAAACTGCATCCTACCTTTATTATACAATATTTAATTCGCATTCAAACAAATTCTTTGAAATTACCATCTTTTAAAGTTTACAAATAGAGTAAGTGCTTTAAGTCTACTGTTGGTTTGTACAGTTATATAATTTGATTGACTTTTACAAAAATCACTTCATTTTTCATAAAAAATTACAGTAACTTGGATGTAATCATATAATAACTGGTATTAATAGTAATGTTCAGACTTATTTTTATCAGGTAAAATTAATAACATTCCTACAAGTGTTTACTTAATTAAAGGAAAGGTCATTCTGCACGACTATGAAGTACTAATTTAAAAGATTGCTCTTATTTATGTAATTCTTAAACTATTCTGGCAATTATTAGTTAGGGGATATTTTATTTTGATAATTAAATTTGTATTCTAATATCTTCAACAATGATTATATGTTAATTAATTTAATTCAATTAAGTCCACTGGTCAACTATAAAAATGTCACAATAAAATAAACCTTAATATTGATATTTACAATAAATCAGTCAATCAATGGCGTAAATTCTCATACTGACATATGTAATTAAATTAGTTTTGTGTGCATGCATTATATTATAATTATAATACTTGCTAAGAAATTACATTACAAATAGTCTCACATTATACATAATATACATACATCATAGCCTTTATAGAAATAATTTGTAATTAATAATATTGAAAGCGTATTTTTTTAACTAAATGTAGTTTAATTAACTACATGCCAAATGCTACTTTACTGCAAATTAAATGGAGTATTTATACAAAGTCGAAATTCTGATTCTAAGAAATATCCGCATCACAATGAAATAATTTGTTAATACTATATGAGATCAATATTCCAGTTTTACAAAGGGTCTTTATTAGATTCATTAAAACAAATTTTCAGCCAGCGGTGGGACACATTATTAATTAAAATTAACTATACCTTAACATATCTTTATTAAATAGCTTATGTTTGAATAAAGGAGAAATTTTATATAAATTTAGATCTGGAACAGTTACCCAAATAATTAAATGAAAGTATAGTTTAGATTTCTGTGATGAACATAAATTAAGAGCTGCCGCTTGTGATGAACTGATGCTTACATGCTATGATTATACTCTAAGTGCTCACAATCACAATGCAATATAATACCGTTTTATGAAATAACCTTTGTACTAGAATGTACTATCATAATACTTAATCATCATCTAATTCTATGACAATGGGTTCTACATGTTTATTTGCTTTTGTATATTCTTCCTTTAATTGTGTTAATAACATACACTTTGGTATTTTTAATTCTTCAGCTTCATCAACCAAACTCTTCAGTTTCTGTAATCTACCTATATCTGGGGCTGTTGGCAAGAGAATATTTTTTGTTTCAGTCATCCATTTATCAAAACTATTAACCCTAAAATCAATAGTCTGCAACATTATATGTAATTCATCCATGTCATATCTATAAAATAGTGTTTTTTTGTCCATTGAGCATTTACAAAACTGATCAGCATGTTGAAGACATGCCATGTGTTTACATTCTGCACATGAAACTGATGATAAAAAACAAGTTGTTTTACAAATTTCACACAATCTTTCATCATCTCCAAGTAGTTCAAATGCAGTTCTTTGAACATTTTTTAAACCATTCTTAGCAACAAGTGCTCTCAAACGACCCTCTTCGTCTGTAGCATGAACTAACTCTTTTTGAGTTTCTAAAGCAGTTTCTAAGTCTAGCCGATCACCCTCTAAAGCCATTTTACAAATAAGTTCATCATGAGAAAATACACAAAATCTCTTAAGATTTTTGTAATGACTTATGCATTCTCTACCAATTTTCAGCCAATCTGGGGGCGCAAAATTGACCGCTTCTGCAAAATTATAGCCTTGATTAAATCCAGCATGATAAGCTCTTGGAAAAGTCACTACAAATTCACCAGCATTTTGGTCGGTTCTATAGATTGGTACACCAGCTGCCATTAGAATATTAGGATTCATGATTGTTACTAACTGGTGAAGTAAGTCAGGTTGAGATTTAAATAAATCAGGTGCTGCTGCCTTCATAGCATTTTCTAACAATTCAGCTCCACTGCCTGGGACACCATACCAAGTTTTAGCTTCCCCCCAATGTAAATAATTAATTGAATAACTCCAATGATCTTCATTGTGCCAACAGAAAGCTGAAAAGCACATACCAACATACATCCAAGGAACAGTCATACCAGATATATCTGCATTAATAAATCTCAACACAGAACCATCAAGCACAGGTAGATTATTTAGATTCCATCCTGAATCAACATATTCTTGATCACCAGGATATAAATTAATGGATGACTTAGTAGGAAAGCCTGAACCATGATCCATTGAATGTAAATCTGCTCCATATTCTACTGTGACATCTTCTTCAACAGATGATATTATTCTCCAGAACTCTTTTTCTGCTACACTTGTTGGTACTAAATGACCAGACATCCCAAAATAATCAGACTTGAATTTGTCAGCCATTTCACCAAACTGTTGTAGAGTATATTCAGTTTCTGCTTGAACAAATCCAAATGCCTCAGCTGGTTTGTGCACTTCTTCAGCAATACAACAAGGGCATCGCCAGTCACCATCAGGTACCACAGTAAGTGGGGGTTTTAGGCAAAATGTATGGTATGTGTCAGAACATCCATTACATATTAATAACAAATCATCTCTATGATCTTTCTGGCAAATAGCACATATATATACAGCTAATGGATCTAAATCATACCTTGGCCTTTTTCTGGATTTTGTTATATCAAATTCTTCATCATTTAATCCAGGCATTTTAGGGCCTGGTCCATAACAAGCTAAACGCCTTAATTCCCTACTACGCTTAACTGCTTCATGATTTTTTGATTCATCAACATCAAATTTAATATCAGAACCAGTTTTAGTTTTTTTTATGCTTGAATGAGGTTTGCACTCCATTAAAAATTCATTTTTTATATTTGTAATTGACTCAATTGGTACTTCCTTAATAACTTGATGCTCTGCATCTGATTCATCTTTAATTTCAATTTTAGGATCAGCTTTTTTTACAGTTTTTAAAATGTCTGCTTTACTTTTTTCGAATATATCATATGGTAGTAAAATTTTCTCGTAATTAGACCTAAGAAAATTCATGGTATTAGCATTCTGACTATAGCCCATGGCATTGGCTATCTTTCGCCATTTTTTGGGACTATTACAATTTTCGAAACCTCCTTCTTCATCGACCCAAAACTTCAAGCAAAACAAATCTAATGTTTTATTTTCAATCATTGGTATTTTCAAGGGTGATCCTTGTAGATCCCAGAATTTTAAAATCTTTTCAAGAAATAAAAGTTTCAAACGCGTAATCGCTTCCAATTCATTGACTTTCTGTATTCGTGGAATAAATTTTAATTTATCAACATCCAAAGAAAAAGGTGGCTGCCATATTGCTGGAGGTTTTATTTTACAAATACCAGTCTTCTCGGCCACGGGTCGTATTTTTGCTATATATCCCAACGGGTCTGAAAATTCTTCTAACGTTGGTTCAAAAACAGGAGCTTCAGGCGGAGGAGTGAAAGTAAACTCCGCACTTCTTTGCATAGCATTTTTTTGAATATTTTTGCTATCCATTATAACTCTTGTAAAAATACTCAGGAAATTAAAGAATCCATGAACGATCAAATGATCCGTTGTCTAAACATTACACGGAACAAAACACAGTCTACGTGACTTTTTGCCATGTGTAAATGGCTCCTAAAATTTTGTCAAAATATATTCACACAATCATTGTCAACAGAATATTTTGTTTTACACAGGATAACTCTCTTCGAGCCCTTCTATTGCTCAAGAATCCTCGCACTTAATCTAATACAGTTTATTTCGGTTTTATATACATATTACACTTATTAAATTCTATAATTCACAAAACAGTAAACACAAGAGTTGAAAATCCTAATGAATCCGCGATTAAATTAATCGATTGTATGACTACGATGCGACGCAACACGGCCGACATGCGACTCAAAGAGAATGTAATCACTACGTTTTTGATGCGACTATTTCTACACAGTCAACATTCAAATTTCAGTCGACAATCGACATTGCGATTTGCGACTTTTTTATCTACAACGACTCACGACACGACTGACGTGTGGATTTCCATATTTTCTCATGAGCTAAGTTAGTAGTCGCCACGTTTTATTATAAACATTTTATTGAAAAACATTTGTTGCTTTGGTCATGACTCCTGAGCTATTGCCTATTGCCCATTAGTTGTCGATCATAATATAGTAAAATAACTCTTTTTTGTATTCGATGATGGTACTTATGATTAGTGATATAATAATGGTGGCCATAATTTTAGCCAGCCGAGAGAATTTTGCTGTTTTCCTAATACAGCTACTTTAAAAATATGTTCATTTATCAAACGTAACAGTTTACCCAGTCTCGTCAGATTTACTACAAATTCTACTACTTTATTAACTTTCACCAAATATTCTAAAGATGAAAGCTTGTGATCAGGCTAGGCTAGGCTTTTGATACTTGTAAAGACATTTGTACTCTATATAATATACTTGTACTCGAATAATAAATAATACATAGATATAATAATCGTCAAAAATGTTTAGTGATTGACGAGAATAGCTGCGCATCGTTAGAATCGCGCTCGTGGGTGCAAGAAAGACAACACGTCTGGGACAACCAATCAACGCTCGCGCACATGACGATCACGCGCCCCGCGCGCGCCGCACCGCTACCTCGATACCTTATTTTTGACTTCTGCGCAGGTTTCGTTCACCGCTAAAGGAAATTGACGATTACTATACCTTCCTAGTAGGAAGGTATATTTTGAATTTAGGGAGGTAGAATATAAAGACTGAGGTATACGGTGCCAAGATAAGTTATTTAAACATTACATTCGATAAATTAATAAAGCATGAGGAAGGGAAACAGACGATGAACACAATAAAAAATGCAATTTTTTATATTAAATATGTCAACATATTATCTTTCATGCACTATCATTCGTCTACGTGTGTTATATACAAAAAGTGATTATATATTGCAAAAATATAATTTAAGTCCTTTTAATTTAAATATATATTAACAAGCGACCCTCCCCGGCTTCGCTCACGTATATTGTAATGTAAGCTAGGATATATTTAGATAATATGATATCTAAAAAGTAAAAAAAAAAAAAAATTAAAATCGGTTCAGTAGTTTAGGAGTCAATCAATCAATTTGTCTATTATATATTATTATATATTAAGGCCGTGAAGAGGTTACGTCCAACAGTGGACAGAGACAGGTTGATGTGTATGTAAGGTTTTCAACAACGTGGAAATCTCTGATTCACGCATATTATGTAAACAACGATTTTAAGTTTACACTTTACAATGTACAAGAATAAAAGAAAAGTAGGTAAATAAAAAAAAATCTTTTAAGTTAAAAACACACAAAATTTTTATTAGTTATTTGATATTTCATAAACTCAATCCATTTAATACATATGATGTAACTTTTTCAAATATTTATTATGTTTTACTTGTAATATTTTGTTAAAATAAAGTTTTGTTTAATAATATGATACGAATGAACTTCGTCTTCTTAAAAATAAAGAAATTTTTCTTTGTTACGAGTTACGTCACTTTTGACTTACGTGACAATCGACAAATGACATTTTCAGCTTTCATTTCAATTTTCAATAACAAGTGTCAAAAATACACTTGATTATTGATTAATATTAACTTAAATAAATTTACAATTATTGCAGTTCAGTTCAGTCTTGCGTTTACATTTTAATGCTCTGTTAATAAACTCATTGTTATATAATTTATAATGTTACATTCTGCTCTTAGCGTTTGTAGGCTAAGTGCTATACAACTGCAACAAATAAGGTTAGGTCACAGGCTACGAGGAAAAGCTCCTATTTATTGTAAAACAATACAAGAACGATTGGATGAGTTAAATTATAAAGATGAATTGTATACAACAAAAATAGACATTGGGTTTCCACCAAAAAGGTAAATATTATTATGTACTCTAAAAATGTAATGTCTGTTGTATAGCAAATCCTTAATAATTCTATATCTTTTAAAGGGAAAATGAAAGTCGTCAAAAGCAAGTTGAACAATTAAAATCAATAAAAGCTGATAAGGAGTTAGAAAAACAGGCTCGCAATCATGAATTAAGGATTGATATGGATGAATCAAAGAGAGTATGGCTGCAAACTTTGGGCCCATATCATAAAAGGCAAATTGCTGATCACTATGCTATTTATGAACACTTATATGGAGAAGGTTTTTTTATACCATTTTTGAATTTGGAAGTATTTTATGATTTAAATGATGGTTCTTGTCTACCTGTTTATTCAGGTAATGTTATAAAACCTAGTGAGGCAACAAAGCCACCAGTGATCTCGTATGATGCTGACAGCAATTCATTATGGACCCTTGTCTTGACCAGTTTAGATGGGCATTTGACAGAGAATGATAAAGAGTATGTGCATTGGCTTGTTGCAAATATTCCTGGGAAGGATGTTGACAAGGGTGATGTCATTGTAGATTATTTACAACCATTTCCCTTGAAGGGCACTGGTTACCATAGATATGTTTTTGTATTATATAAACAAGACGGTAAAATGACATATGATATTCCTCAAGGTAAATAATCTATACTAATATTATAAAGAAGTATTTTGTGTTTGTTTAATTTTTAGGGGTAATCTCGTGATCTACTGAACCAATTCTTTCACAAATAGAAAGCCATTGGTGTGTGTCAGGCTATATAAAATAGATTGTTAACATTATCCCCAATGAATAAGATCCCCACCCACACGCAAAAACCGCGCCTTGACGTGGAGTTGCGGAAACTAGCCCGTGTTACCTATACCTATACCTATCCCCAATGAAGTGGGCATCTAGTTTTATGTAAACTATAAAGTAACTAAAAATTTTATCAAGTAAAAGTATTAAATATGTTATAATCCTCAATTTAAATTAAAATATTACTTCAAAGGGTAACATAGAATATAATTATTATTATATTTTTAGTTACCTTGCCATCTTTGGAAGATAGAACATTTGTGACAAGAGATTGGTACAAAAAGTATCAAGATAATGTAACACCTGCAGGTCTTGCTTTCTATCAGAGTGATTGGGACTCATCCGTTAGAGATTTCTTTCATAATACTCTTAATCAGAAGGAACCTAGTAAGTTGAAATACCCATGCATTAAGTTTTTTTTAATTACATGCAATAAATTGAAAACAAATTTTCTTTTACAGTTTATGAGTATGATTTCCCACAACCATATATTCGGCCTCAAGAATGGTTCCCTTTAAGAAAGCCATTTAACCTGTACATGGATAAATACAGGGATCCAAAGCAAATAAAAAAGGAATATTTGTTGCGAAAACTTAAAACTGCGGATCCTTTCAAGAGTCCACCTCCCCCTCTCAGATTCCCCAATGCTCAACCCCTACCTCACTCAATGCCATCATGGCTTAAACTTCATGAAAAGAAAATTAGATTGGGTTGGGGTAGAGTTAATGATGTGTGAATTGTTATAAGGTAATAATATTAGGAATAAATAGAATTAAACTTATTGTCTGTTTTCATTACACTCATAATACTTTGGGCATAAATACTTGATTATATATAAGGTTAATAATAAGAAAGCTAATGTAGCTTGTCTTGGTTTTAGTGTACATTGTCAAGATTTGTATTGAAAATTGCATAAGATTCTTTCAAATTAAATTAAGCAAAATTTATAATCAGTAATTACAGTATAGTTTATTAAAATAATTTAAGTACAAAAGTAAATTCAAAATATTTATTGATTAAAACAAAAATTTTAAAGTACATATTCAGACTTCTAGAGACCTAATAATATATTTGATATCATTTTCAAAGTTTAAACTGTGCCTAATTACAATAATATATATTATTATGTGGTTTTGAAAAACAAAGCAAATGAGTCACTTTTTTTAAAATAATGACAAGAAAGAGCACCAATTAAAGCACTTCATATTTCAGCGATGTATATAAAACTACTCTTTTTTTCATAACTTATTATTGCATTTGAAAGATTTATAGAAGAATATTATTGCCTACTTGATAAAGGTGGATATATAAGATGAGCTATTATTATTTTCACTTCTAATACAAGAAATATAATTTAATAATGCATAATAATAAATGCAATGTTTGTTACTTAATAAGTAAATAGTACAAGTGGATTTGGATACAATAGAACTTTTAATTCCTGGACAAGAGTGAATGACTAGTTTTTTTTTACTGAAACCACATAAACTTGTATAAGTATAGTTTAGTAAACAAAGACTGTTTTTCGTTGATATTGTTTAGTCGAGACCAACATCATCATCACATGGTTTTGGTCCATTCCCGCTCCAGCACCAGCTCCCGGAAATCCACCCATGAAACCTGAATACATAAAGCAAAAGTTCCCATAAAAGAAAATTTATTCAATAGCATTTACATATTATTGGATTAGAGAAAAGTCAAATTATTCTAAATTTAATGATTTTTATTTAATTAAATGAGATTGGTTCACATATGAACTTGTCTTGTTTTTGTTCCCCTACGACCAACTTACAGATAACAATTTACCACTATTATCTATCTATACTAATATATAAAGCTGAAGAGTTTTGTTTGTTTCTTTGTTTGTTTGAACGCGCTAATCTCAGGATCTACTGGTTCGAATTGAAAAATTCTTTTTTTATTGAATTGACCATTTATCGAGGAAGGCTTTAGGCTATATAACATCACACTGCGACTAATAGGAGCGAAGATATAATGGAAAATATGGAAAAAAGGGGAAAATTATTCATCTTTGATGGCTTCCTTTGCGTGCGCTGCGAAAACGGTTCAAGATACAAAAATAATATGTATGAAAGAATTATTCCTCTTTAAATGATCTAAAAAAAATCCGCGACAATATATGTCTATCTTCTAAGATTGACTCACCATACCATAATAATAGAAATAGATTCGACGGGGACGACGTCGCGAGCAATAGCTAGTGTTCAATAAATATCATGACAAACTTGTGAATCAATCCACCATTGTAAGAAAAAGTATTTTTTTTATCAATCTATATTCATATTTACTTACTCGGTATCCCTTGTGCGCCACCAAATTTATTTTGTAACATATCAAAAACTGCTTTGACCTTAGGATTATTTTGGTATTTTATAAAATTTGCTGGATTTTCTGACACATCATAAAAAGCTTTTGTTACTTCTGGATCCTGTTGATAAAAATAGGCCATTTTTAAAAAGAATTGGATATATTTTTATAATAAGGTTAAGAGTGACTTTTAGATAAATAAGCTATAAAACAAAAAGACATGTACCTTCATAGCAGCAGCTACTTCAGGGTCACTGAACAGACTCATCAAGTTTTCCAAGTCAAATTGCATGTTGGCATCGCCTGGAGCCCCACCTCCGGCTGCTGCAGCTGCTTCAGCTTGTTCTTTAGCAGCCTTAGCACGTGCTTCTTGTGCTTTACGAGCTGCATGCAGTCTTGCTTGATGCTTAATACACAAGAAAAAAGATTATTCTAAACTTAGCAGTAAAATTAGTGTATAACTCTGATGAGTTTATTTGTTTGTAATTACACTAATTTTAAACATGACTATCGTAGCTACAATAATACAAGAGATATATCAAGTATTATAATACATTTTAATGTTAAGCATTTCTTATATGTCTGTTAGTGGATATATTCATTCATCAGACATCTTGGATACTCAATTATTGTTAAATCATACTAATATAATGCCCAGTTTTGTAATATATTATGCTCACCTCCTTATCTTCCTTCTTGCGTTGCACACTAAGCTTATGTTGGCGTATTTTTTCAGCATTAGGCTTGACCTCAGTTAACCATTCATTAGCTTGATCATCATAATCTATTTTAAGAGATTCACAAAGATCATGTGACGCTTCTTCAAATTTGCCAAGTAGCCTAAAAACAAAAGTTCCATAACAAACACCTCTTAAATGTGTCCAACGTACAATTAATAACTGCTGTTCTAAAAACATTATTATTATTTTATGTGCATTTTATTTTACATTATTAGTATAATACTAATTAGCTACATATTTTTAATATTTAAATAGAAATAAAACTCCTTTTATGAAGTACTTTATCTTTTAAATGAAAATTAAATTATGAAGTTAAAGACAATTATTTAATTAAAAAAATTACCTATAAGCACGTCCGCGGAATTTATATGCAGCAGCACTGTCACAATTCAACTCTAGAGCGTGTGAGCAATCTTTAATGCAAGCATATAATTTGTTCATCTTGAGAAAAACCTAAAACAGAAAAATAATTTTTATTAAGACTGTGTATTGGGTATAAACTTAATGACTTCTGTACATCAGCATTGTAATCAATTATTTAAACACATACTTGACCCCTCTTTGCAAATAATAGGGCACTTTGGGGATTGAGCAGTATAGCCTCTGTGTATAAAGCAATGGCTTCATCATAATTTTGTTCTGAGAATGCTCTCATAGCAGCTGAACGTTTTTCATCCGATTGATCTCTTTCCTCATCTGATGCCTCTTTTGATGCATCTCCCATTTCTTGATTAGCGTCCGATGGATCGCCTTCAATCACTCCTTGAAATAAATGTGCACATAAACATTGACAACATCATATGATATACAAATCAATAAAACACTTTAAATAGAAATAATAAAAGAATAAAATCCATAAGTCAGTTTATACCAATCGAAAAGTAATCAGTTCTATTTAGGATGTAACAATATAACTTGAATTATTATTCTCCAAGTTCAAGTATCAAACAAATTAATTGTACAAGTTAATACCTTCCATATCAAGTTCAATATCTGATTCAGGCTCTGATTCTGATGAGGCAGGTTTTGCAGTATTTTCTTCAACATTTTGGGTAGGGTG
>JADANM010003811.1:4193785-4206983 GCA_026213755.1 Eurema hecabe | reverse complement strand
ACAAACACATTAATTTTAAAACATAACTTGACAGCAGCGCGGTGATATTCATACGATATTATGAATCTCGTTATGACCTGAGTTTATTTTATAACGTTTTAGAAAACAAAGACAAATAAATTTCATGTACTTTTCGACTTCAAAAAGCTGGTAAGACTTTAGTAGGTTTAAGTTCAACATATTTGTTACAAAAATAGCTAAAAAGAAAGCGTTTTCATTAAAAACCGTTATCTACGACAGTCATTCTAAAATGTTGCCTTAGCTTTAATTATTATAAAAAGAGCAATAATAATAACAACACAACGTGTAACAATGGCGCTACAAGCGAACTTGCTACAAAAGGAAATTAAATTGTGAAAGAGATGTCTATATCGAGCCCGTCGTTGGTTACAAATTAGATGTAGGGAAATAAATGGAATCAGTGTTCTAGGTAACTGCCTTTTAATACGTTTGTATTTTTCTTTTGAAAAAACAATAATTATTACCTACCATGTTTTTGAAGTACAGTATTGTAAAGATTTATCTTTTGAGTTTGTATCTTTGTATTTCTTGTGGCCTTTAATTTACTTCTTTAATAGTTTTGTCATATTATTTGACAATCTCATATAATAGAGTAAGTACTTACCCTAATATAGTTATCTGGTTGGTTTTTTATGATGAAAAACATAACTCATTCACTCATTTCACAGGTTTATCATAATTTCCTCTGATAAAAGTTGTTTTAAAATGACATGTTTACACGAATATACTAAGACAAATCACATCGCTTACTGTTATGAACATATCTAATAATAATTTCCTTATTCGATTAATCTATGTGGTTTTGCAAGATGCAGGAATCTGCGGCTATAGGTACACAGATATATTACCAGTAGGTAATATTCCAACAGTAGTTGAATGTTAGTATTGGAAATATAATATAATATTCACTATATAATAATGTCCACTGTGCATCTGACAGTTTGTGAGAATGTATAGAGGTTTTTTTCTTATTCAAGAAATAACTCAATTTGAAAAAAGTCTATTTTTGGATTAACATATTTAGAAGAACGGAACCTAAAATCAGTGAAAAATCCGAAGAGGGCAGACAGTGGACAGTTAAGAAATTGACATCTAGATAATAAAAAATATATTTCCATATGATATTTTTTATAAGACTAATTTTAGAGAAATTTAAGCTAATATGAATATAATAATACTGACAAAAATAGAATGTAATCCCAAGCTGGACACATCGCTGTGTCTGAATAAGGTTAAAATTTAAATACGACATTTATTAAATAATTCATAGGCCGCTTATCGTGTTGAATGGTAAACAGTTTTATAACACAAAATATAATTTGAATTTGTAAAAATAATCCAGCATAAGGTTGAGTTAAATGTTAAATGAATATGTGTACTCGGTGCATCGGTACATAATAACAAAATACTTGGTATATTCGCACATACAATTATCCGATTATTTTAATTGGAGCATGAGCTTTCGAATAGTTGAAATAAAAATTTATTGAACGTCCAAAGTTTCGCGAACATTTTACTTAATTTTGAAAATTAAAGGTGATTTCGTCAAGAAATTTTGTTATATTAATGAATAAAAGATCAAAGAAATTTTTATACCCATACCTTTATTATAATACCTGAATGAAAGATAATAAAACCAAATATTCTTTTAAGAAATATAGTATAATATATTCTCAGGTGTGTAGTACGTTTTGCAATATTAGTTATCAAGTCTTTAAGACTTCGCTCGCCATAATATAAGTCCATTTTAATATAAGTTTTTACCCATTACATGCTTTCAAACGACAACGCACTTTTCTTCGTAAATAATAAACGAGCTAGACATATTAAATTTCTACGTCAAACTACTCTCTTTGAATAAGAGTAGTTACTTAAGCAAAACTTGCTACGTATGAAGGAAGCATTGACATTTATATAATGAATGGCGGAGGAGCTTTTTCTAAAAGCATACCCTTTGAATTGCATAGTTGTACCATATCAATTTACAGAGCAATTAAATAACCTTTAATCCTCATGATTTAAGTTAGTCGTGATAAACATAATTACCTAGTATAAAATTAAAAGGAAAAGGCAAGGAATCGACAGGAACAAGAAGTTTCGTTCCACGCACAAGTAAAGATAAAACAAAAACTAAGAACGTATATAGCAAGCGCGTTGTAAAACTTTTCTTTATCGAAAAATGTGTAGTGAAACCCTTGCGAATGGAATCGACAGCAGTATCAGTTTTTCAAGACATCTCGTTGTACTGGGGCCCTCGGCACACTGCTAATACTGTTCTCCCGTCACTCGTTTAGCAAAATGACAGACCGACCTTTTTTATCTCACCCAACCGCAATTTGTTGCCAACGATCTCGCCTGGCGATACATGGCTAACTAGAACGGTTACACTTGGAATGCTTAACCCATAAATTTTTACTTCAACCACGGTCGAGAACACGTTTTATTTATCTTAAAAATACGAACCTCATAATTTATTTTGCAATATATACATGTTGAATGAATAACAAAGAATCCAAGCATTATTTTGATATTTTTAATAATAACACGATGCACGGTTGTAATTTGAGTACGTCTTCACTCGACTTTTATAAGGCGTAAGAGGCCTAACTTTAAAATTCTTTTCAGCCCGGGTTATGAGACCCCGATAAAACACTCTTAGGCCGACATTTTTAACAATTTTTGTATAAGAGAACGTTTGTATTGAAAAACTTTTAAAAGATCTCTTATGATAAGATTCTTAACCGTTAACTTTTTCAATTCGACCTTGTTTTGTATTTTACAAAAGAATCAGATTTTTGGGTTGGGAAATAAATTGACAAACGCCTCAAACTCACCCCAAAATTGTATTGGATGGACGTATAAAATAAAACTTCCAGTGTACAATTGATTGAGACTTTTCGATATTGTCTAAGAACTAAATAGTTCGTGAATTGGATTCAGAAGCTATAAGTTTTTTTGTTAACACTGTTCTCAGTGAAATATGTTTTCCTTTTTTACCTGTGTTGCTTTGAATATTCAATAATTTATTCATAACTCACTGTGTGAAGAGTCCAATTTTTAGACCAAAGCAATGAAAAATAGTGTCTAAAGTCCTTTCCGTCTATTTCATGTAATGTTTTGAAGTTCATAGAATTATCAAAATCATTTTTAAACACGTCAAGCGTAAAATTCTGTACCTAAAGATGTGTGTTTTTGTTTCTGGCTGGAGCTCTTATTTCAAAGCTACGAAAGCGTCTACGTTGCGGCCGAGCAATTTTTAAAATGGCTTCATTAAAAATCGCTAGTAGTTACGTGTAGAGTGCACAAGCGAACTCATTACCGAACTCCTTGAGGTACTATTTCGGGTGAATAGGGCAGGCGCAGCGAGATAGCGGCCGCTTATGAGTTATATCGCGACAAACGAAGTGTTCCTCCCTAAGCCCCCATGAGATTGCTGCCTCTAAAACCTATGTATTAAACGAGAACTGATGAACGATAAAAACAATGGGCGTTGTGAGTTTTTCTCAAGCAAACATTTCAAGCAAAATAATATCTTAATTGTTAGATAATTTACAATGTACGATTTCATAGAAGGTTTAATTTGTTACATTAGTAATTTACAACTTACTATTTAATACAAATTTATTACAAAATATGTCGACAATTTTCACGATTTAAAAATCACATATGTAGATACTAAAAGCATTGACTTTTATCATCGTATTTTACGTTAAAGTTCAGGTAAAATCTATTAAATCTTGAATGTTCAACCACTAACGGAATACTACTGAAGGCTTTGTGGAAATGTAACAGGTTTTATTTAATTTCGGAGAGAAGGGATATTTAAAATAGAACTCGTCGGTTTGCGGTCTTGGAAAATAGAGCGTGGAACAAATAGTAGGCCGACTAAGATAAAAAGGGCCCGTCATTTTGTTAAACGACTCAGTCCGAGAGCAACGGTAACTTGCCTACGAATATTTTGCTAATTCACTGTGTAGCTTTGAGAGCATACATCAAAAGAGTTATTTCGAGGGTCTCATAGATTTTTCTGTAGTTCAGTGTTCCATAAATGCGCTTATACCGGCCGTATATAGAATTGAAATCGGAAGAATTAATTAAGAAATATTAGGAACAGCGAAATGTGTTACAAAGCAAATTTAAAAATTCAACTAATTTTAAAAGTTTCTATTATGATAGGATTTTTACAAAACCAGAAGACAAATAAAGGTCTAGAAAGTTACTAATAAGGTCGTGTTCTCCGTTTCAATTAAACGTAATAACCTTTGAATCGTTGTATGTTGATTCAAATAGAATGAAATTGTGGGGATTATTTGAGACTATTGTTCGACTCATTTTTTCATATTTCAGTTTCATTATTGACAGAGTTTTGGTTATGAAATATATTTCGTTTTCTTTTGAACCACTTAGTAATCTTAGATACTAATATGTAACTTAAACGTTGGTTTGTTTATCTTAGGGAACTACTCGTTCGATTTAGATGATTCGATATCTATGGAGGCTTTAGGCTTTAACATCGCACAGCGATTAAAAGAGCGAGGCATAAGTGAATATTGTCAAAAAACGGGGAAAATTATTCACATTTTGTCTTTCCTTTCCGAGCGCTGCATAAACGGTTTAAGATGCCCAAAAATAAGAACGTTGAAGTACATATTTTAAAATATAGAAGTACGTGTAAAGATATTGTAGATTTTCAGATTTAACGCTTTTGACTTAAATAAGCGGGACATATAGATGATTTCGGTCCAGTAATGGGCACCCTTTGGCTATGGAAGCGGAAAGGGTACTGACGAACACTATTAAGAAAATTTCGTTGTCTCTCCTCTTACGCTATTCACTTTGGAAGTAATGAGGAAACCTTACATTATTCTGTTAAATTAAGCGGACTTACTTTGTCGCTTTTAAAACAAATGAGACAGATTTTAAGTATCAAAGAGTGAGCAAAACGAACGAAATTAATTAATAGAACATAAGCAAAATTAGTTACCTATTAGTTTTTTGCGAGTAAAGAGCTGCAACTGCTTAAACAAAAAGATTTTTTTCACTTCCTTTAAGATATAAATTTAATATTCCATTTTAATGGTTTATTGTTTCTTGTTTGTAAGTAAAATGGTCACTGAATCTATCTTACTTTTTCAAACTTAATAATATAATTAATACGAAAGTTTGTTAAGATTTCTGTCGCAAATTTAAATTTACACTTATACGTTTCTTACTAACGTTATTCTTAAAAGTAAAAATATTAAAAGGACTCTAGAATTTGAACCTGGTTATACCTATATTTTTGCAACAGTTTTTCAATCAAGTATTTTAAGTCATTTAGCCATCACTTAATCTTCACGGTAGCATGATTGACGCAGACGCATCATTTGACAGCTGACATTTAGTGTATGTATAAAGCTATACGTATATGAATTATCATTTCACGTAACCCAGAAGCAAATTTTTCGCAATTTTTGTAGAAGAAAAAAATTAAAAAAATATCTACAAGAAAACTCATTTTTAAATCTCTTCGCTCTGTTAATGGTTTTAAATATAAAGAACTACTGTTAAACAATAGCTACGTCTTCTTGCTGCTTTTTATTGTTTTTCATGTCATTGCTGTGAACAAAAGGCCTGATCCCATCTACGTCTGCTACTTATAAACTGGACTAAGACATTCTAACGGTTTATATATTTCAAAGGTTTTTAATGGAATGTTATAAAATTGACACAAGTGTAATTTGACAAATAATATTAGTACATATTTATTGCTGAATAAGTAAGTCGATTATAAGACTTATTTGTACACCGATAATGTTTTTAAAATTCGAAATTGCGAAAGTATGTACTAGACTTCAAAATACAGGCATACTCCGGAAATTTGTGGAAAAATTTGCCAAGCATCGGTTTTACTAGCAGGGCATGCATTGAGGCGTAGTTAAGTGTTATCAAAACGTACACAGCACTTTGGAAACTCGGCTATAAACCTGGGGCTTGATGAAAGGCTCTTTCAACGCGCGTTCTTTGTCTCCGCCGAATTCATGTAAGCTGTCAAGCCAGCGCAGTCTGAATTCTGATACATTATTGTACTGAAATGATATTGGAAACGTTTTTTTAATTAATGTTACCTGAACCGTATCAATCCATTACTGGTTACGTATATCAGATGGTATGTAAAGAAATATTTTTTTAGGAAAATGAAACATTCGATATGTAACATTTTTTAAGTATTCAATAATCATAAGTGGAGGTATTAGTCCCGGTTTAGGTCCTGCTATAGAGTTGGCTCTTTAGGTCTATTTGATCACTAAGCTAAGTAGTAGTAATTTCTTTGGGAAATCCAACAATTTCGGACAAAAATTTGCTTTATATCGTGAAGTAAGTGAATGAAAAAAGGACGTATTTAAAAAAATGTTATATAGATATTATGGTTGTCATATAAGATCAACTGAAATATAACATAAATACATCAATTTGAGAACTACAAGTTATAACGTTTTAAACAAGACATAATGATGCAAACTATCGGTATAAAAACAAATATCTACTTCTATAATTATCTGATTCAGATTGAACGTATTGGAAATACGAACATAATGGATATTTTTATCTTCGCGTCATGAAAGCGCAATTAATTGTATGCAACGTGATGTTATCGGTTTAAAAAACTAGACCATTTTGGTTTTGTGGTATTCACTTGTAATCATGATTGGGTATTTTGTTTCCCAATCGTTTTCCAATAATTTGTATTGGTTTTATCCAGCGATGACGGTTAATTGACAATGTAGCTATTACTTCATTAATGTTAAGTATTATTCAGTATGATTCAAATTAATATCAAATATTATATAAAAATGGGTCGTTGAAGAGATAAGTTAATTCAAAATATAAATAAATAATCAATATTTTCAGGACATTTATTCATAGCGCTATCTAGTTCCCAGCTAAGCAGAAAGCTTGTGTTATGGCAACTAGATAACGGAATAAATTACATATACATACTTTTCTTTTGTAAATACATACATACAATACATAGCAACACCCAGAACCCAGAAAAATACTTGAATGTAAATTACAAATATATTTTTCCGGTGGTGGGTTCGATCCATCGAAAAATCCTTCGCGCAAAAAGCAGTTGTGCTACCACTGCGCCAAGCGGTCGTCAAATTAATAATTATTGTATGTTGAATAAAGATACGTTTGACTTTGACTTTGAAAAAAATTGAAGACACATTTTAGTGCAATCACATCTGACAGAACAAAATGGGATACTTACAGGACAAAATTATTCGTGCCTCTTATGTTAAGATTTTTCATTGCTTATTCACAGTGCAGAATTCATGGTATTTTCAATTGGACATTGTTACAAGTAATTTTGAAGTCTTAGGTAAAAGAGACCAATCAAAAAAGAACAAAAACAACGGAATAGCAGCGGGACTACTATACGAATGATTTTTTTTAATTTCAATACCGTGTACCCAAACCAATGTCCAAACCACTCAGCTATGAACTTATTTTTCCGTGGAAAACCAACATAATCACAAAATGTATTGTGAACATTTTGTATCACTATAAACAGGTACTCTCTATCTACAGGATGAAGTTTTCAAGTGGGTGAGGTAGCCTACATTGAAACAAGTAGTTAGTTAAATCAAAAAATGCCTATAGCAGGCCGCTTTTAACGAAAACTAAAACTTTACATAGGCTTTTAACAAATTAATATTCCTAGTCGAAAACAACGACTATCAACGCACTTGTTGTTTTTTTTTATATTACAACACAAATTTGATAATTAATAGTGTTACATCTGTAGAACTTATGTGATGTAAGTATCTTCTAAGATACAGTTTATTTAACGAATTATAGATACATTTTTACAATCTAAGGAGTTCATATAACATCGGTTAAGTTACACCTTTGATCGTTCTTTGATATCTCTACAAGTTTTTGAAGCTGCTTACTTTAGTTTCTCTCCAAACAATCACCCTGTATACCTAAGCCGTATCTCCTGCACTACATCTTCATAATGAAGGATACACGTGTCCCTACCTTTCACGGAAATGGCGTCGACAGTTGAACAAAACAATAGGGGGTGCTGACAGCGAGTGTATTAAAATGATCTATTGTGTTACTGACTTTAATTGTTATTAAGTGCTCCACGTAGTAAAATATGTCAAGCGTGTAACAGATGCATTAAAGTCTATTAGCAAAATGCATATTTAATACACCGCAGACTACACAAAGTATCAAATTTTTAATGTAAATTCGTATTTTCGTTCAAATATGAGTTTTATATGAATTATGTATTTAAATTATAAGCTAATTTAACGTAACTACTCGTAGTTTGCGTTTATCGTATTACGAACAATTTTGTTTAAATAATATATTATGGGATAATTCAAAAATGGGATCGGATTTTATTGGTCTCTAATTAAAATGTGAAACTATTAATATAGGTTATAGACACGCTGGTCTTATCACTAAACGCTTATAGCATTTTACAACCACTTCATATAATTATTATAAGCCACAACGACACACCTCTATTCCCAAAAGGTATACTCAGAAGTGTTATATGCTTGTTTCTTATAATATAAGGATTACTGTTCCATTCAATTACCTACATGAAACAAAACTTAACTCATATGAAACCGAGTAATCATTGTTTGTGATCACTGAGCTAGGCTTAGTTAATGATTAGCTAATTAAAACAGGTACTAGTTAGCATTATTATAAATACGTTAAGCCTAGAAAATAAAAAGTGAATGTAGGTTAAAACGTCCCCGACCCAGCTCATAAATTGTACAACGTAGCATAAGGCATACTTGAATAAAAGAAGTTAAATATTGTAGTAGTAAGCATGTTACAATAAGGCTTCATTGTAGAGAACGCTAGCCCAAGAGTTCCGAAGTAATACCGTAGCAATCGTATTGTGAAAACAAGTTTTGCGCGAGCTTCATTCGTATTCAATGTCGTGAAAGTTTTGCATGAAAGTTTTTTATATGAAGCGTGTACTTTACTATTTTCTTTAATGTAAAGAAGAGTGCACTTAATAAGGATATTCATAATGACTTTACTCTCTACTTATGTACCTACTGAATTATTTGATAATGTCAATATATATGGTGTTACATACATTTAATCCGAATAGAATTTATAATGTTGATTATTAATTATCTATTTAATGTTTAGCTACTTTCTTAGAGAACATAACAAACAGCTCTCTAGAGAACAACTTATAATCGTCAGAACTGTTGGATTTAGATCGTTTACATTTTATTTTTAAGCTTAAAATAAGTGTATAAGGGATTTTTTTGTTTCAAGAAAGTTAGAAAGTTAGAATAAAGTTTTGGCAAATTATAGGACGATAGATCGAAAAAGAGAAAAATTACGACGCACCAATTCTACGTTTGCTTCTTACCACACAAAATTTCATAGCATAAAATGCTACTTTATTACGTGGAAAGTGTAGCACAAGCTGAGCCCTCCCCTTTTGCTGTTATTTTCCTGTTCATCTATTTTATTGTATTTTCTTCATTTTGTATTTTTAACAGATAAGAACAATTATTTTATTTTATTTTAATTTTGTATTAATAGCAGCAATAAAGGATTATTTTATTTTATTTTATTTTTAATTGCCGCATAAAGATAATTGATGAAAGGGATATGATACGGTTTATAAACACAGTTTATGCATTGACATGACGTTTTGTTGTACGCAAAGCGACAGCTGCTCGCTTAGAGGAAACTAGTTCCGTAAACTTTTAGCAATTCCATTCGCAGTATGGGAGAGATTGGCTTCTGAGTAAAAAGTTAGTCTACCATCAAATTTTATAACGAGCTTCATATAGCATGTGGCTCTGATAATGTATTTTTTACAAATTTCGATAATAGGTATACCATATCGTATAAAATTATTATTGTTCAACAAACATGATAGATATTTTTATCTATTATTACTGCGGGTATCTTATTACCCACATTATTTATCTACAAAATCATAGTATTACAGCAAAATTAATAATAAACAGAGTAAAAAGGTAATTCACGGAAATATGTCGTATTAATGATACATGATCCTGTCCAAAATAGCTTACAAATTATAATTTTTAAACATAATAATAATTACCATTTTGTTTCGATGATTCTATTTCAGCCAGGAGGAATTACGTTTTTTATGTAGATTATGACAATTTACACAATCAATGATACTTTTGTTTTCAACGTGGATGGATATAAACATGTCAATCAATGCCAATTTTTTATTCAAAAGAAAAATGTTTATTTTTACCTACGATATAACAATATTTATATAAGGAATTATCAAACATTCGAGAACAAAAGGAAGACTTCGTAAATCACGTCGTCGGAGTATTTGTTTTATGTTAATTATATTATTGTTTTCCTTGATGTGTTTGGTTAACAAGGAGTTGAGCATGTCGTCTTAAATTTCATCTTACGAGCGCTTTATCCTAATTAGGTTGATGTATGATGATATAATGGAAATCCCTCATTTGCTCCTACTACGATGAAGTTAGATGATGGCTATCTGACGGTAAATGGAATCTGAAAACATCTAATATATAGTCCTTTAATTATGAATATTTCATTGGCGTAGAGCTCGTGTATTACCATGAACATAGGTACATAACAATTCTTTCATTAATATTGTATATATTATCGAATAACTTGCAAATGTCTTATGGCTATCCTCGTAATTATTAAAAATATGGTTAATAATATGGTTATTTAATTGTCGCATATTTTGTCGTTAAAGTCAATTATTGTAAAACGTTTACCATAAATAAAATATTGTAGTTCCGTTTATTAGAAAATACAATATAAAATATCTAATGGTAATCCCTCTATACTATAAGATCAAAGTCCATCTATGACAACGTAAAGGGTCATTCTTTGGTCCTAAAAATACAAAATTTCGTCGTCCTTATATTGTCCATAGAGGTTGAACGTAAGTGGCATAACAAATAGGTGTACTAATTTATGCGCTGTGATCTTTATAGGAAATTATAAAATATGCTCTCGGGAAATTGTTGTATGGTAATTTAATTAGCGCGAATAACTAAACTGTTGTTCAGCTGACAAGAACGTTATGAATAGGTTCACTTAAACGCTTCCTTAATGATTCTCGTCACAGTCGCTTGAGATTTAACTGGCTCTTTATAAACAGTAGGTATTTCCATTCTTTATACAAAAATAGTATCTTTATTTAGAGACCTGAAAGTTAAAGTTATAAGTAATCGATTAGGCATAATTCATATAAATTATTTAGTGTCAAATGTTCGTTGATAATAATCTACTTTAAACGAAATTGTTCAATTAAAAATATAATGTGTGTATCCAACATAATAAATATAGCCTCGTTTAACAAAAAAGAAACCTTGATAAATTCTACAAACGATGTCTGCACTAAACTGCCGAGTATTTTGCCTAATATATTTAGCTAAAATGAGTCGGCTGTATTAACTTAGTTGCGTGTAACTACAGAGATTTAGCGGCCAACCACAATAGCATAGAGGATTTCAACCTCCTAACCTGTAGCTCACTTACAAACCCTCCGAGCAACTGTTATTTTATTTAAACAAAGTTAACTCTTTACCTCTACACAAAATATCGCAGCCCGAGTTCAAAATGAATATATTGAATATACTTTCTAAATAAATAACTGAAAATCCAATCATCATAATATAACGAGACGGTTTTAATTACTTCTCGTTAAGTTCAATAATGTTTGCAATATACCAAATAGTTTACGAGTATGTGAAATGCTTATTTAGGTTGTATCATGTATGTCATCTAGTTAATTGTACAATTTGTATTATTAAATAATTCACGGCGTCTTTTCCTTTTGATTTCGTCTTATTCGTATAAAAATATTTTTTTAAATATAATATCCAAATCACATTGATGAAACACGTACATACATCTGTTTGAAAAGGCGAAACAATAACGAAAGTAAAATATTGTTTTTTTAAACAGCATTACTCATTATCATAAAAGTGTACCTTCTCCTTTAATATTACAGACGTACATTGTTAACTCTCTGAAAGACTATGTAATGTTCATGTCGCCGTCAGCTCCTGCTTAATAGATATATTTGGAATGACAGGGTAATACACGAAAACACTATTATACCTTCATGTTTCTAGCCTTAGAAAATCAATTTATAATAAAACATTACTTTCTGCTTCGTGAGCTTATGAATGTGTAATTACATATTCGGCGTACGATGCTAAATACTTTTGTAATTATTTGATACCAGATTGGTATAAAACAACAAAGGGCTATTATCTCGTTACAAAGCTACGAGGCTACATATTATACAATGTCTGCTTATTTAACTCTCACATATTTGAATGTTTGTACAAGTCGAAAAATACTAAACCGGAGCTAGGATCATTTGTATGAAAATAGAAATGCGTCCAGTTTTGATAAAATGATGTTTATTTAGTCGCCACTAATTTACAAATTAAGCTCCGATGTGCATAATGTTTATTATTCGGTCAGAAATTAATCCATGCCATCATTTACTTTGATAAAACGTAATTATCGATGGGAAGAGCAAAATAAATCAAGTTTGTATGTAATGTAGGATTCAATTTATTTTATCACGATATCCAGATTTTGGAAAAGATTAATCTTCGAGGATATAAAAAATCTCAGAAATGATTTGGAACACAATACCAATGTGGATTTATAAGATAATTAGTAAAACCAGTAATTAGTAATAATTGTTTATATTTTTTCAGAAGAGATGGATAAACAGTGGAACGCTTTTAAGTCGAATTAATTATTAAATCTAATAAAAAAATAAAACTTATATTGTTTTTACAATACAAACTATCAGTATCAAAGGTTCACTTATATTTTATTATGATCACCAAAGAGTCACCTGTATGTACCACTTTCTTTTCTTAAAAATTTGCCTAACTTGATATCCTGCACAACTGAAATTTTCGGCATTTAACGAAAAGAACGATTTACAGAGGTTCAACTGTATAAATAATAATGGTTATTTAAATAATTACTACGCTATTATAAACGCCGTGCCAGATAAACATTAGTCAAATAAAAGAGGGAAGCTATTTCAAATGTAAATCTTTGTCGATGTAACGATTCGCGTCTTTTGAAAATAAGATGTAGGTCAGCAAAAGTGTCGCTTCTTGCTTCCCTTGACTTG
>JADANM010003811.1:4155618-4193685 GCA_026213755.1 Eurema hecabe | reverse complement strand
CTTGCTTCCCTTGACTTGAAAAATTTTCGAGACGAAGCGGACGAGACGTTCTTAAAGTGTGCTGGATTTACGTCGAGTTTATGTTTGGCCTGAAATGAAAAAGTTAAACAATCGTCGACTTGATGTGATCCCACGGGAAAATCCGAGTTGCTATTTTCAATATCTTACGAATGTGAATCTTCGAGAGCGGTGAACTTCATGTAAGTTTCGTTCGCTCGCGTTATTTTATAGTTGAACGCTTGTATAGAAGAGGCAAAAACCATTCTAGTACCGAATTAAGCGTAGTACATTCTATTTTGAATTCGGGCAAATTGCCAATATGGTCCGTGTATTAAATAACGTATGCAGACACTAATAGCTTCTGGATTTCCTTTCTTAAAGCTTTTATTTTAAACTGCAAAATGTTTGAGACATCTATATTACATTTTATGACAGTAAAGTAAAAATATAATTCGGTTGATGCAAAATGAATTTATATTTACAGACATATAAAGGGTCGTTATTAAAAGATTTAGCCAATACTCATTTCAATTTTCAATTTCCGGAGTCAAAGCTGATAATAGCTGATGAATACTAATGTTTCACATATACCGCTGTCAATCCGATATTATAATCGTTACTGTTTTTGAATGGTCATTAACATTAATAGAAATACGTGTTAATTTTAAAATTAGTTTGTTAAATTATTTTTAGAAGTCTAATATATAAAAGAAAAGAAATATATTGTTTTCATTTTAAATTTTAATATGTATAAATAATATTATAATGATTTAAGTAAATTTCCAAATTATTTACAACCAATATAAGATAACCATTTTCTTCTGTAAGTCATACAACTCGACTAAAGCAAATTCACTATCTCAGACTATCTTAAGGAGGTGCAAAGGAGGTCCAATATTGTTTAGAAGGACGTAATACTAGGTTCGATAGATAAGTCTCGTAAAGCCGTTATCGGACCACAAGGGCAGTAAAAGCTAATTGGCGGGGTGGCAGTTACGGTTGAGCGTTAACGCCGCGTTGGGATTGGGAAAATTAACCTCTTCCGTTAAACCCAATTGGTGGACTATGATTAGATTGTAATTTGCGACATCTCCTCCAGAGTTGAGCCTCGATTGTACTTAAAGTGTTGTTTAGGTTGCCTTTTGTAGGAACACGTATAGCTCAGAAGCTATATTTCGACCGATGAGAAACATTTGATCAAATGGGCTTACATATTGAATTAAAAATTAGTTGTAGCTCTTATTTTTAGGGTATTAACATGAAACAAGTAAAAATTTTTATGAAGAGCAAAATGTTTTACTGTCTGTTTTAATTTCCCAATAGCTGTGAAACCTAAGGGAAGTGAAAAGACGTTTGATATTGAACTTCTAAGTAAGGAATTATTCAATGAGTTCCCTACAACTTGGGGGATCGCTCACAATGACTCAATTGTGAGACAGTAAGTTCCGGTGAGGGTCCGGAGGTTTTTACGACTTATATTATTGAGCTATAAGCCATAAAGGCTCCCCGCTTTGTAAACGCTAAAACAAAAACAGAACCCACCGCATATTTCGCCTGAACACTCCTAGCTGAATAACGCCTAGCAATCAAGTGAAGTGAGATTTTAGAAAACCTTTTAATCCTTCTAAGGCTTAGGAAAGGCAGAAAGTACGATAATGAAAATCCCTTTAATCGATCTATGCTTAATGTTGACTAAAAGCTTCTTATAAGCGAAATACTTCTTGTCTCAAAGGTATTATCATTACATAAAATCGTATTACAATGTACATGTCCTCATAAAAATTGGAATACCCTTAAATATTATGAATATACTAATTAATGTCTCATTTTAAAGGACTCTACCCACTACAAAGTATCATACCATGACCGTGCTATGAACGTATCCGACACGTCCAGCAACACGATACGCTCTACTATCCCAGTAGAGCGTATCAAAGTCATATGTATCGACAATACTTGTCGGTCCTTGCATAGCACGCGACGGTGCTAGTCGGTAACGGAGCGGGCTAGTGGGCATGGTCTCATACTTTTTAATACAGAGAATATTTTTTTGCCTGACACGTTCATAGTACGGTCATAGTATGATACTGTGTAGTGGACAGACTTAAGTAATTAGGAACAAAAATATGTTTACAGCGAAAATGTTCGTGGTAAGAAAATTTAGAATAACCGTGCATTTAAATTCACAATGCAAGAGATGTTGACATATTGTTACACGGTTTGATGTTTCACTACAAACACACGTGGTTAAAACTAGCTGCTTTTATTAAAATAAAACAAATGTCTTTATTATTATACTGTTAAAACGTTTACAACTAGGAGTAATAAATACAAAATTGTTTTTAATCAAGCATTAAAACAGAAGTTAATTAAATTACCTACTTACATACACAGCAGCTATTGAAAATACTGTTAAATAAATCCACACTCGAAATATGATTTATATTCCAAATGAAGGCCACTTCACGAACCTTTCCAGTTATGCACAAATATCGTATAACCTTCTTTACCTTTGACGATTCGATTATATTAAAATCTATATTTAGTCTTCTCGATAATACCAATACGATAATAGATCTATACCTATAGATTCCTCTTTTATTAAATATTCTACTTCAGGGAGTGATGAAACGTTGCATGTTTAATTGGAATCTCCACACAGTTCGATTGAACTGAAATACTTGCATATATGTTATATATTATGGATTTGACTTATCGATTCAGGACTCAAATGCAGAGACTCTGAGACAAAATTATTAGTTTCCTATATCGATGGGTCCTACGTATAAGGGCCAAAATGCAAAATGATAATTTTACAGGAGAGGCTCCCAAAGTTTAAACTTGCTATAACTTAACATTGATAAAACCGAATTTAATGAAACTTTGGTTGTTTGCTAATACAATTGTCCTCCTTATATATACTACATAGTTTAATGTATACATTTAACAAGTTTTTTTTTTACTGCATATTGGCCATTTTAGGTTACTTTTTGTTATAATTTTATACATATAAAAACTCCATAAAAGGGCCAATGTGACAAATTGGCCAATATACGCGTATTATGTGCAGTTGCATAAAATAAATATTTTTAAATATTATTGCTTATAAAATCAATTAATGACTGAACCAGTTGATAACCTAAATCATTTCTCTGGGGACTACTATTTTCATTTACTAATTTTAAAATCTATCTAAATTTCACTAATTTCTGGCTTCTACTAAACTTAGCACGATACTTGGGTACCATATTTAAGTTATTAATCTAAATTGTGACACTATAACACAGTAATGAGATTTTGTATTGATCACAGCGCGGCCGTTGCTCCGTTTGACGTATAAGTGTCAAACTAACCGATTGGACCGAACAATAAATAGACGCGCGGGAACTCCCCGCGTATAAGTCTCAAATTACTCTTTGGACCTTGTACGTTTCGTTTCACGCTACATATGCCGTTATACTTTAATAAGAATTTGTGTTTCCATGCAAATTCCTTTTTTTTTATAGCTCACATGATTATTCATATCAATAGGATGCGTTTGTCATAAAAAAGTCAAAATTAACAAATTGTTAGTTTGGCCCATATACTTAGGACCCATCGATATATTGTTCTGTAGTTTAAATCTAACTTTGAAAGTAAAATGCAATTTAAGAATGAGAATAATATTAATATACGGACTATTTTGAATAATAATTGTACCATACAAGTTTCACATAGCAATGTGGTATTTTTTGGCAAGATATAATTAAATTTTAAAGTAAAATGGATTCAAAATTATAGGTGATTTGTAATCCGTAGCTGAGCCGGCGCGCGGTTTGCCGATCGAGTGGCTAGCTATGTTGGAAACCCGCAACAAACTAACTTTGCTTAAATTTCAAGCTCTGTCAACAACTAAGGGAGTTTGTGCATCCACTATTCTCGTTTTATCTGAATATTTATTTATTCCTATTCCTATTCTTGCATATTGCGGAATTTAATTATCTCCTGAGACCTGACATATCTTCCTACACAATCCTAATACCTATTTATTCTAACGTTGCACCAGTTAAATTATAAGATTTGTACTCTATGATCCCTAATTACGCAGAATCCTTCATTCTCAGGTAGCAGATTAATTTGATATCGCTATCAAAGACAGTTCTTAGTAGTAACAGTACAAACGGTCTCATTCAGATTATCACCCCGTCAATAATAAGCAATAATCAAACATATTATCTGCAACAGATACTGTATATGTACAAATGACTATTAGAAATTATTTTTTGTAAGAGGACGCGTTTGATTTAAAAACTACATTTTTAACAACATTTTATTAGTAATCTATTGTTAAGTATACATAATTATAATTTTAACAATCACACGTAATTTTTCTTTTAAAGTCTAAATAAAATCTATCACCAGAAGACATAAATTGTAATTTATATTTTTTCAAAATGAAACCAATAAGGTTTTATTACTCAATATGATGAAATGGATAAAATCTATTCTCAGTGTGGACGCACACTATACATGGCACATGCGATAAGCATGGCACAAAAACCAATCAGTGAATGCAAACCGGCTGTAAGTGTAATAGCTCTCTAATTAAAATTGCCAGCAGCTGCAGTTTTTACCACTGAAACTCGCTTCGTCCGTCAAAAGTTATTTAAATAACCCCCTTTTTACATTCTCAAAGTATAATATAATTCCATGGTAATTCATTTTTAGTAAATTCAAAAAGGATTTGTTGGTTTTGTGTCTGGTTTTATTATAATGCACACGAAGAACTCACTTCTACCGCGTAACGACAAATTGAACAGCTTTATCGAAATTTTCCATGCAACTGTTTATTGCGAAGTAATGTAAAAAGTTTTGTTTGTTTTAGTATGGAAACTTTAAGAGTTTTTAAGGACGTAAACAAAGGCCCTGAAATGTAGCACCTACTTCTTTACATATTACTTATAAATTTATGAGATGTTTATACAACATAAGTCATGAACCTATACCATATTGAATTGTATGCACGAGAGATCCATACATGAATTTACTTTCATACTTTTTAAAATGCTGAGGTTAAAGTAAAGAAATTATTATCACTTCCATCACTTAGCTCTCTTTATATTGGGTGAATTATTCATCACGACAAACAAAAGCAAAAACGCTCATACGATGGCAAAAAGGACTGAGTATCTTTTGAATTACACGGCTAGCAGATTAAAGTGAAAAGTTAGCAACTAACTTTACATATTCAAATGTGAGTTTTAATTAAACCATGACGTACGGAGCGGTCTATCCTATTTACTTTGCCGACATCCGTTGGTATCGGCTTTAATAACTATTAATCTCTTTGATTCTGATACTGTAATTAATATCTTTGTGTACTACAAAATCACATTAAAATCTTTAGACGTTTTATTAAGTCTACTAAAAATGTGCCAAGTAAGAAAAAATAATTATCACAAACAACATGAAAATTCGGTTCGCATTATGTAGGTACATCTTACTTGGATCTCCTAAACTATACGTCGCATTTTGACAAATGAGGTATCGTTGGTAGCATTATGCTGTACCGCCGACAGGATGACGTCATATATCACATAAAATCCAAAACAGCCGCTTTTACCTCCAATAAGTAAATAAATTTGCGTTCAGCTTAGTATATTTTCCATATTTTCTTACAAATTTGCCGTACGTACTTATTTCGAGTAGGACCATTTATTTATGTACGCACTTATATAATGCACTAGTAAATTCTAGAGGGAGTATATATTATGATAGAGTATGGCTGCGCTATTTTATATTTTATTACCTAATTCAGCACAATAATGTTTTATGAAAAATGATTACCGATTAACATAACATATTACGTTTCATGGCAATTTTTTTAATATTATTTTTCGAAATATATTTTCTCAAACGTTAATACGTTTAAAGATTTTAATAATAAATGAAGGGGTGCCAACAGCAACATAACACCGTTATATAATTGATGACCCAAATAAATTCGATACTGTATATAATGCCCTGAATGCCCTAGGTGGATAACAAGCTTAACGGACGGTATTACGTGGTATTAAATAATTTGTGCATGATAAGCCGATAGGTTGCCAATGACCTGACAATGTTTGCCTACGTGTCTAGTCTTTAAAAGTCTCCAATTGATTTATTTGACATCTTTGTGACAGGAAAAGGTACATCATGATTTTTTAGTGTAAAGTAGAGAACTAGTGCATTTCGGCATTTCAGCATTTCCTTTCTTTTACGAAGGTAAGTATTGACGGGCGCCAGGGCTTGTGAAATTTTTCGTTTATTTAAAGACGTCGTATATTTGTATATATACAATATTATACAATTATGCATGTGTAAGTATTAACACATTGACAAAAAACTAGCTTTATATGAAAATATTTCTCCGATTGACAGTTATAAAGTAAAAACAATGTTCAAGATTAAACAGTACACTTTTAGTATTATTATTTTGTATTATTATCTAATATTATGTTATTTATTATTGAAATGTTTTATAGTCACAATGCATATTTATACATAGATTGTGCTTTGGTTTCGATAATAAGTTAATACAATAGTAAATATTCCTTGAAGATACTTAACTCCTTACTTCCTTACTAATATAAAAAATGCGAAATCGTCTGTCTGTCTGTCTGTCGAGGGCAAAATATAGTCAAATATAAAACAACAAACATAACATTGCTAAGTTATGAATGGGAACTGGTTTATATAGGAAGTTTAGAACAGGAAGGAATTCGGGAAACATAGACTTCAAGTCGCATCCGTTCTGTCTGGCCATACGAAATAAACTATTTATAAAATACATAACCATATTTTAATATTTCATATTGAAGCTGGGATTGCGCCTGCTGGAGTGTTAAAAGGATATTTGATTTTTTAAGCTTTGATTCACATTTCTACAATGCCGTCATTTTAAACCTGGAAAGTCATAATATAGTTTCTAATGTTAATTGTCCAAAGTTAATAAAAAAAAATTATCGATCAGATTTACTTAAGCTGGTTAAGAAAGCTCAAAAATTAAATTTCAAATATAAATTTGTTCTAATGAGAATGACGAAATATCTAATGAGTATTTTGGAGCATTTTTAACAAGATTTTGTCGATGATATACTATTTGTTGCTTTCAGCTGGATTGTGTATAGTAATTTGAAGTTCGGAAATGAGAAAGCTGCTCATATTTACGGTTGGTTTGCTTCAAAGGCCGCACTATATTGAAAGCAGTCCTTTGTATTGTTGTACAAGTTGCTCAAGTAGTGTTCATTTAAACATATTACATAACAGCTAATTCAGTAGTAGTGCCAACACTGCTTTGTACTCGTCCAAAACATTTAAATTATTTTTAATATTGCTTGAACGAGTGAACTTCTGTTAAATGTGTGTAATAATTATTGTATTAACTTTTTTTCATAACTACAATGTAAACAAGCAAAGCTGTGAATATACTACAAAAAATAATGAAATCTGTCGGTATGACGTAAAACAGATAATGAAAAAACTAGGTGGTTTTTTTCCAAAAAACCGAGGACCGTAATGGGATTTACATAAATTTGCGAGAAAATTATTCAAATATCTTGTATAAAATAAAAATAGATAATGGTTTTCCTGGGAGCCGTTATTGGATAACACATTTAACACTTTTACGTCCACAAAGAAAAATTGTTTCAAATTAGCTTTGTGCTGTGCAGTTTCGCTGTTAATTGCGTTGCAGTCGACAATAATGGATATACGTGTGAAACATGACTTATACTAAATTGTGGATTATTTATTGTTACAAAATATTGTAAGCAGTGAGATCGAACGACAGAGACGTTGGCGCCGCGCCAGGCTAATCGCCATTGGATATGTACTTGTATTTGCACAGCGTTTTGTTATTGCCAAATTTGGGTTAATACAGACGCGAAATTAAAATTTAAGACAATTGAGAGCTTAAGAATATCTTATATCTACAAATTAAACTACTTGAAATTTGTTTTGTGTTTTCTAAAGAAATTAACTAAATTCTAAATTAAGAAAAAAGTATGTTTTGTGATTTATAATGTATCTTATCAACACTCCATATAAACGAAATATTTTTATTTTTTTTTCTATTACACGTGTGCCATATTTTCCTATATAATGTATATGAAATATCGCAACAGTACAAAGTCTCAGTTCGTAGAATTGTATTTATTCTTGACTCGCTTCCTATTTATAAAACTTTACCTCGTAAGGCTCGCTTTGTATAAAATGTTTTGTCTATAAGATCTGTTAAAATTGGAACGCGATTATTTTGGTTTTTCCTTTTTTTTTATTCTTGTTGATGAATAACACAATGTCTATTATGATGGTAAAAATAGAAAAATCTTATGTATAAAAATTATACGTTGTTTGTCCTCGATGGACTCCAAAAATACTTAACTAATTATAAATTAAATTTGCACACCGTTTGCAGTTTGATCTAACTTAAAGGATAGGATGGTTTAAATCATGATATATGCGAGCGAAGCCGGGTCGTTGGTATAATATATTTATAATTAAGGCCATATCATATTTTGTTGTTATACTCGTATCCATAACTGCGAGCAAAGTTAGTTCAATCACTTTTGCAGTGTTCACATCCCGCCCTAACTTTCGTAATTTCTTTCAATATGTCAAGTAACTTTTGGTATTATTTATCGATACAAAAGTTACCATATATATTACTATTATTATTGATATTCTGGGAAATACTATGCGTATTTTATTAAGTTTAGCAATAGACATTTAAAAAAAATGTTTCTAGACAATATTACTATAGTTGAAATCACTATGCTAATGTGGTATTTATGTGTTGTACATTCGATTAATTAGCTCGCTTATGATCTTACAATTGCTGAGTTGTTAATACAACGCTCAGGAAGGTTCCCAAAACACTTAAATTTGGGAAAGTGTGCCATGGACACAGCTGTTTCATATGGAACTCGACGGCTATGCGAATCTTCATTTATCACCAGTCTGAGTTGTTTACGTAGCATCGTTATGTATTAAAACTTCGTTAAAAATAAATACCTCTTTCTAAAAGTATGACGACATAATTGTATACTGAAGGAAGTTCTTGTAAGTAACACAATTAAGTTACTCGTAGCCGTGAAGTACAATATGAAGTTCAGTCCGGTAAATTTTTATTACTCCTGCAACTTGAAGTTGTTGGAACTTTTAATAGTACTTAATTTTTCCTGCTAGGTAACTTATTATAGCTAAAAATAACCAAATGGAGAATAGAATAACACGTAGGGGTAAGATTTTTATTAAGATCACTTACTAAAGTTTTTTTATTTCACTAGAAATAAAAACCTCGGTCTTTACCAAGAATTTTGTCTCAATTTATTTGAAGAGTTTTGACGTAGGATTCCTTATGAAAACATACACAATAGTGATACGTTATTTATCAAGTGTAAAAAAGGTTCATTTGAATAAAAATAACACAATGTCAGGACTACTTTATTCTTTTATATATTAAACATTTAAAACAAATTCTGCTACAAAAACTGTTCCTTAATGTAGGAATCGTCTATTTTCCCGTCCAACGTACTACGTCTTCTATTTTTTGTCGTATACTGTCGTAATTAGTGAAATAAACGACCAGGTCATGTTCATTATCTAAAAAGAAGAAACATGCTTTATTCTATTACTCGATTTATGGAGACATTACATACATATAGAATACTTTAAACATGAATTAGCAATATAATGAAACTGTATTAACTGAAACAAATTTAAATGAGCTGTTCTGTTATACAAAATTATTATTCAAAGTCATATTTCGCAGTTTACCCGAATAAATGTCTTCAACGATATCTTTATAAAACTCGTGGAGGTCACGTATGCTACGCGTTGCGATCTGAAAGCAACGAGGGCGAATATTCATACGTTTGGTATAAAATAAATAATGGCATAAACTCTTGTATTCCTGCTTATTTTGAGGTAAGTAATTTAACTTAAATTTAAATACATAGCATTTATATATAATTTCTCGAAGATTTCCGTACCATATGTATATTATTGAAGTGTATAAATTCTACACAGAAAAGTAATAATACAAACCAACGTGCTTATTGTCATCGTTGCAAAGGTTTGAATTTCTAAAGTCTCTCCACTCATTCTTAACTACCCTATAGACCGTGAACATAAAATATTCAACGGCTTTTTGTACCTAATTTACTATTCCAAACTTCAGAACTTCTGGATCAAGCTCTTGCGACAAGCTTGGTGATTATGTATGATGAAATGAATATAATAAACGAATAAGAAAAGCTGATATGGGTAAGGTATTAGTCATATCAACTGTATGGTATATGTAATATTATGTATGAATGTATGAATTCGTAAAGTTACTTTTGTCCTTTAAGTGTCTTCACTTTTCAACACACACACACACACACTGATACACACACTGACACTGTCACACACCCGCTCTTATTATTACTTAAATTTTTATTTTGGTAATTTTTTGTTTACTTTTATTTAATTTAACCTTATTTTAAATTTATCACATTATTGGGAAAGAACCCGACTGCTGAGACATAGTATTTGTACTAGTTTAGTAGTCGGGTTCTAACTTAAATTGTAATTATATTTCAATTATTTCATGACAAATAAATTTATTATTATTATTAATATTGGCTACGTAATACAGCTTAGGACAGCGATATAGTTATTTTAAAGATTATAAAGTACAAATCTAAAGAAGCCTTTTTTTTTCGCAGTGAAAAGGCATTAGTGCCTTCGACCCGGGGATGGGGGGTCACCCGGGGATATGTGGGGCTCCCGAACGCTCAACGCCGACGCTAGTCGCCGACGAATCCCTGCGTCCGGTATACCCACCAAAGACACTGCGGATTGCCTTCAGCCGTTTTTCTGAGGGGAATGTTCCGGATCTTTCTAGCACGGGACACCCCCTCACGACCGGCCGGTCTAATTTAGACCGGACTTACTCCCCTTAATGGGGGCACTCCGACAATCTGAAGCACCCCCCGACGCTGGGACTTATGTTAGTGGGGAAAGGTTCCCATACTTACCCCAAGTCCCATCAGACGGAAGGTGGAAGGGCCGCATAGCGACGCCTCCGCGCTCCCTCCCCCTAAAGAAGCCTTTCATGATTACACAATTTATGAAAACAAATTATTTCCGATACAATACGACTTGGGGTGCTTCAAGGAAAGAGCGCATTTATCGTGACGCTTCACATCCACTTTCCATCAGATGGCTCGTTTATAAGTAGCATCACGAATCTTTAGCGCTGAACGAAACCTGCGCAGAAGTCAAAAATAAGGTATCGAGGGGACGGCACGGCGCGCGGGGCGCGTGATCGTCGGGTGCGCGATTGGTTGTATCACAATGCACAATCACGCGAGCGTTGATTGGTTCCCCAGATGTGTTGTCTTTCTCGCACCAATACGTCAATTACGAGCGCGATTCTACCGATGCGCAGCTATTCTCATCAGCGCTAAACATCCGTGACGCGACCTAAACATTATTATATTATAAAATATCAAAACTGCTCAACAGCTGTGCATATGTGTATTCAATGAAATATGTCTTTAAAAAAGATAAAGATTTTTTACGGTCGTTGTATTGAGCTCAACCTCATGGCTAAACCGAATAGCAAAATTAAATAGAGAGTAAATGAACTTTCTTAGCAGCGACGCGTCTTAGCTAAAGTGAATGAAATCTCTAATTAGGGAATCAGGTCCTCAATGCAAAAAGACTAATGTAAGGATAGAAAAGGTCATTGATTGATTAAATATTAATAAGACTTAACACTTATATTTTAATTTAACTTGCGAATTTTTAACATAACCGTTTGATGAATAAAGCTTTAAAATAATCGTATATATAGTATCGATAAATATTTAAACTGGCTACATGTTCGTGGTGAGCTGCGATTTAAACTATGCAAAACAGTACGACCTACCGAACTCATATGCTATACGTAAAATATAACTCCACGAAAATAAGGCCAGTTTGTTTTAAACAGCTTTTGTTAGTGTTTTAATGGAGAGCTTTTTAAGGTTGCCAGCGGTTTCCAATGGCAATTGGAATTTTTAATATTGCCCGTTGTATTGTGAATTTGGTTTGGACTATAGGTATGAAATTGGTATAGACTATAGAGACTAATTAAAACAAAAAATAATTGATAAAAATATGTACAAATGTTAATTTCAGAAACGTTTAATCATACGTAGTTTTTTTTTATTGCAAAATAGGGTAAAAAGAAATTGATAGCTATGAAACTTACCTCTTCATTATAAAGATAATATCTTTCTTGTGTTTTAGTGAACATTTGTACCAAGGTGTATCATATACTGCTTTCGAAACATCAGAAGCCTGTATCATTAAAAAAATTATATTCTTCAAAGATATATAGGTATGTCATTGAAGAAAAATCAATTTATTATTTACATACTGCATTTACTAAATTTTCACCACTTTTGCAGCAATAAAACACATTAACTATGACAAGAAAAGAAATGGATAAAGTTTTCAAGTCTTCCAAGCTGCCGTTTACCTGAAAAGCATTTTTAATCTAAAATTACATTAAGGAAATAGTAAATTTTAATTTAAACTCGTATGCCAAGCTAAAGAATAATTAAATAATTTTAATCCGTAATATTATGAAAAGCCCATTGAGGTCAAAAGTTGACATAAGGTTTCTCTTCGTATGCACTGCTTATAAAGTCTATGAAAGGATATTCACGTAAATGATGATTTACGAGTCCCTCGTGTAGGAATTTTGCAATAACATTCCTTTATGTAGATGATAGAACTGAATTTACTTTGCATCCCAGTTAACTTGACCCGCCGCCCTGCTATATTGCATTGATTCTCGAAACGAAAATATTACATGTAGAGAGGTTATTGAAGAACTATTTCTGTTCTCAATTTTAATATAAGTATTGCACTATGTAGGAACTATTTTTATAATAAAGTCGTTATTGTACAGTGCATTAAATATAGCTATATATCTAATCTAGCCACAAATTGTATTAAAGAATAGTAGTATTTTGTTTTTGTGACATTACTTAGGCTATTGGTTGTATTTTTTGTCATGCGTGTACTCACACAAGCTGATATTACGCAGAAGCAAATGGTTGACGATAAAAATATATAGTTAATTGCAAAGAGACAACCGAATGTGTTGCTAACATCCGAAAGCAAACTGAAATCATAAAAAAGCATTTAATGTTATTATTTCTTCTGTAGAACAAAAATTTAAAAATCAGTTTCCTATACTTTGTTACAATTTGATAAAGAGCTAAAGCTTGTAATTTTCTGAAAGCAGGGGGTAAAATATGTTTTGTAGGTAAAATACAATTTTGAAGCCGTTTGTCCCCGGGATCGTGAAATTTACCAAACAGTTGTTAGTACAGAAAACTAGTAAAGATATAATAATGACAATAATAAAATGATTCTTAACAGAAAATTCTTTATGACTACGGCTAATACCTTTCTTATAAGTATTGACATAAAGAAAAGTGAATATGTCAGTTAATTGGTAAAAAATCCAACACTAACTTTAGTAGTCTACTATGTCTACTTATAATTTCTTTAAACAGTTTTGACTTTTCATCATCATTTGCCATAGCTATAACTGCTTTGTACTCTTCTTGAAGGATTAAAAACAATATCCTCAAATAGTTCATTGATATTGTAATAATGTATTGGCTACATTGTAATTCGTATGCAACAATCATTGCTAGAAGAAAAAAACGGTTTAAAATTATATATATATTTTTAAATTGTAAACCAAGAAGTGTCGTAACAAATGTTGCTATTATAAAATTTATTTAGACACGAGTTTTCTTAATAACTTATGCAATAATTATTTCAAATCTACTGTCACAATAAATAAAACAATAATGTTAAATTTAATGCGCTGGGGTTTAAAATGTCCCTATAAAATAATTAATTGCTAACATTAAAGCGTATTACTCATTACAATATTCTCAATATACATACATATGCTCACCTAATCTATACTCGATAACACACAACAGTATGTAATTGAAGAAATTATCCTCGTAGTTGAAAGGAGTCGCTAAGCCTAAAGCTACGGTGTGTCTCACGTCTTTATCAAGAACAAACTTATATATTATGACGATTATTACAGGATTCAACAAATATATACTACAAATAACGGATACGGATACACAGGATACTGAAAAAAATACAAAAAAGTATATTATTCTATTACATTAAACCGAGTTATGGATAACTGTTTTACTTTACTATTACTTACTACTATTAAGTTATTAAAAGTATAACGTTTGTTTTAATATAAAGATATACGAAAATATACTTACTGTAATTATATAGATAAGTCTGTTTAACTAAACGTCGCTTCAAAGAAATTAAGTCGGCCGACAGGTCGGCATCCTTTCGCCACTCTTTTTCCATTTTAAAAACAAAATTTCTTATATGGTCTTTTCTTCGAAATAATTGCATGAATATAAGAAGAGCTGCAAAATAAATATTTAATAGTAATATTTTTATGAATATAATATTATTTTTAATTAGTGTGCATTGAAAAAAATCACGTTTAACCAACCTTCAAGGTTATTGTTGCAATAAGAGAAATCAATTGGGATTTCTATTATCTTGGTTCCTTTAGAAAATTCTCCGATAATGAACATCCAATGACAGATCATGGAAACAACATGCAAAATGAAATACAGAACGTAAAAATATTTTATTTTAAAGATAAATCCCTTCTTTTCATCGAATATGTTTAATCCTGTGAGGCCAATATATTCCATTACGGTACTGTACGGTTTGAAAAATTCTTCATTTATTTTTTTCAAGTCGTTCATGTCGCCCAAATACTAACTATACGTGTGTTAATATTAAATGCAAATGTAACATTTTCTACTTTTATATACCAAAAACACGGAGGTATGAAAACAGTGGCGCTAACGAATAAATATTTGTTTTAGTGAATGAACGCGAGGTTCTGCCAATATTAAGCTTAATAGTATCCACCATTGCCAATTTGGGTAAATGATTCAGTATGAGTTTATAGCGCAATCTACATGCATTCAATTTATTGTAAGCGAAAATTTAAATAGATATTACGTTGCCGATAAAATTGCTTTTTTAGTATAAAGAGATCGTTTTATTATAAAATACTGAGAAAAAGAGTAATTAGAGTTTTATTTATATTGTTATAAGACTTGTTATGCTGTACCCAGATAAAATTTTACAAAGAAAATAGTATCTAATGTAGGCATAATATTTTTTGTTTCCTTTTCTAACTCTAAATCTGTGACGCTCACATAATGTTCAGTAAATAAATATTACAAAACACTGCATTCGATGGAGTGTATAATTTGTTTACAATTACTAATGAAAGCTAACATTTTAAAATTGTAATAACAGTTTTCATTTGAACACATTTGTACAATTTAAAAGAATAAAATTATAAACGCTGCAATTTCTAAAATATCATAACATAATTTCGCAATAAACAATTGCGATGTAACTAAAATTATTTTAGTTATTAAATAGTTTCACATTTCAAAATATCAAGTCGGTCACTGCATACTCATCATGGATTTTTGTTCGAATATAACAGAAATGCATACAAACTAATAAAGACTTTTCACGATTTTTTAACACATTCGCGAGAAGCAATAACAATTAACATATGGGAGATTGTTTATCACTATCATTCAGAGAGAGAAGATTCTCTTTACTATGCCCTGTAGCCAGTTGTATACTATATGTATATACGATACATTATTTGGTATCAGTTCAGTGGTTAAAATATGTTTTCATAACAGACGCACACTACTACTACCGCATTAATAATATTAAGAGGTTATTTTATAAACACATAGTAAGTGTTTGATCGCTTAAAATTCATCATCTCATCAAACGTTAAAATAGATTCTCGATAGAATTTCGAAACAGCTAGAAAAGCCGTCTGTATGAATATTAATTTCTGATGAATAAAGCACCATAGCACACGCCACATCGAGCTTTTAAAAGGCTTTCCGAGCTCCAAAAATGTATTTAGCCTGCATAGTTATATAAACGAGTGTTCAAATGGAAAGCGGCTTAACGGGCTATACCGAATTCCTTTGGCATTCATATCCTTGTACGCGGACAAAACAAGTCTATATGTCACAATGACGCACTCGTAAAACATGTCCACGTGAACAGCCCTATATTGCAGTTACATTTGTCAGTCGAGCGCGCGGGATGAGTCCGAAGTGGTGAACAAGTAGCTACGTACAAAATGTTAACATTAAATATTTGCGACAAATATACGACCTTACCAAAGAGTCTGTATCAAGTTGAATGGTACTTAACATGTAAAGATATTACATTATTTTAAGTTTAATGTTAATTGTTACGTAATATCCCGACGAAGACAATGTACTTAGATGAGGATTAAGCTTTATTAAATCTATTTATACGTACTAAAACATTTTACTATGTAGGAATAATAAATTGTACGAAATAACTTGTAAATTTTCGTATTTTATTTGAGGTGAAGTAGAAATACTTACACAAAATCAGCTCAATTTATTGGCCATTAGCGGGTCAAATGAAGGCAAATCTCAAAAACGAACGCTAACGGTTCGAGGAGCGGATATAATGTTGAAAGAGTTTAGGAAATTGAAAATTGCGCCGCGGAATATAACTCCATTACTAAGGAAATGAGCTACGTGAGTATGTTGTGGAATTACTGTCTGAATTACAATCGAGCTGGCTGAAATCGTTTCACATGTTGTTTGTGCAACACTTATTATATTTAGGTTTTGGAAATAGAGGTAAGTTGCGTTTAAGCTAGATATGTGTATATTGAATAGGCGAAATTGTGCAACATTATTTTAAGTAGGGAACATAGAACACATAACAAGTACAAAATGTTAAATTTATTATATGTTTATTTATTTATTTTCATTTACACAAAGGACACAGTTCCATATAACTATATACAACACACTGTAAGGGCGTAGTAAATTACTCAAAAACTTAATATTTAACTTATCTATTAAGGAATAACAGTCCATAGTTATATAGGTATGGAAGTGTGGATGAATGTTTATAATTGTTTATAATTTATTCCAGGAAAACTAACTAAAGGAGTTTGGAGATTTTTGACATGCAGCTAAAAATAACCTGTTTTAAAATATAAGTTGCCTTTTTAAATAAAAACTACGCAGCTTAAACCGTGGAACGCGGGTAGTATATTACAATTTTGTAAAATAAAGTAATTGGTGTGTCTATGTATCAAGAGTATATTTGAAGTTGCTCAAAAACATTTTAAATGAAGCGCAAACAGTTCGGTTTGTTTAATCTCTCGTACAATTATTTTTAAAACTTTCTAGACATAGATTTAACTGAATAAATATTCGGAGATTTTTTGTTGAACTAACTATATTGTGATTAATACTATTTTTGTTAGAAAACGTATTACGTACATACCTATATAGTAAAACCCCGTCCTATTTTAATTGTTATAAGGGTGAAATATTAATACGCCCCTTTGATATGGCGGTTGTTTAGCCCTTATGAATAAATTTGCAAAAGTAAACAAGCTGCAATTAACACACTCAAACATTAAAATATTGTATTAGCATAATAACAATTTTGTGTCATGCAAATTATTTAACAAAGATTTACGTATTTTTTATATATCTGTACTAATATATAAAGAAATAAAATTTGTGTGTTTGTTTAATTGTAAGGGATAATCTCGGTATCTACTGAACCGATTTTAAAAATTCTTTCACCAATAGAAAGCCACATTATTGCTGAGTGATATTAAAAAAAGATTGTTAATATTATGCCAACGAAGTGAGCACTCTTTTATAAATAATTACTTCATTCGATAAAATGTAAAACATTAAAATTTAATAAAAAATTATTATCATGCTTTATTTTACAAATTATTATCTTCATGTAGAGCATTATCAATAATTTTAATAGGTAATATTTTAATATCTATATCCTTAAGATTTTTTTCCTTTAGTAATTTGAGACGAAGAAACGAAACTGTTGCCTAAGAAAAAAGATACTTAACTACGACCAAATAGAAACAAGATAGTTTTAAAACGTAGGTAATTAGGGAAAAGAACTTACATAGTACAAATTTCGAGCCCAGTACGTAATGCAATAAAAAGCCGACAGATCCGTTAGTCACGAGTTATTTCATCCGGCACTAACGCAGTTGCAAGGAACCGTTTAGAGCCTCGTTGGGTATATGCCAAGGACACGCAGCTAGAGATAATATTATTTAAATTACTTCAACAATTAAGTACTTTTAAATGCGTTGCTTGGAGCGAAATTAATGAGGAGACGTAACTCTTGAATTTGGAATGTACATAGAATTCGGAATTCATATTACGGTTATTTTTTTTTATTAAAAAATTTAACCTCTTTATTCCTTAGATAATCCTTAGAATATCAGACATAAATCGTATTCAATTTTGTTCTCGTAATAAACGATAGCGCATACTCTAAAGTATGTTCCCTTCCTCTTCATTAGCTACTACGTTATTTAAACTTATTTAAAGATGAAACCTTTTCAATGCTAGCTGTAACTTTTACAAAGGGTAGTTAGGGGTCGATAAATGGTTAAAAGAGATGAGACCGCAGGTGGCGGAGGGCTATCAAAGCCGCTCGATGCTCATCACATCTGACGTAACAGCCCACTAATGTGATATGTACGAGTACTGTCTACACAATGAAAATGTTAAATTAACAATAACTACATAATAAAGCTACAATTGATAATGATCGGTGCCAAGCGCAATTTTTGATATTTGGCTTCTTTGTTTATGTCTTAACAATGTTAAGTATAGTTCTTTTTCAAGATAAAGAGAAAAACTGGATCCGTTACGCCGATGAAACCACGGGATTATGCTAGTGGATATCAATATTAATTAGGTACTAATTATAATTGTTAATCACAATTCTTATTTTGTGTAATTTATTTATAATCGACTCTATGAAGTGACGATTATTTAAATGGGTTTTTCCTCTTAGAGTTTCAATCAAGTAAATCTAAAAGGACTTAATTCTAACCTTTTAAAATAAACAAAGTAAAACGATTTCGATTCAAACAAAGCCGAATTTCTTTCGGTGACTTTCATTCCACGAGGATTATGAGTGTGTTAAAGTTTACAAAGCGTTGCTTTTTATGAAAATTTCTTTCTCAATTTTCAAAGCTTCTCCATAATATTGTAAACATTTTGATCGTGTTGTAACAAATCGCCCTAATGAGAAAAGTTGAATTGCTTTACTAAGACTGAGAAACAATGTCAACACTCAACAATTTTCTGACACCGGACAATCAATTCAAATTCTATTCGTGGTAAATGGCTAACTTTGTCGATATTTCATTTTATGACTTCGCTGAGTCGGTCTTAATATAATGGTCTAAAAGCTCTTCAGCTTAAAGATGCTTTACTAGCAGTGAAGTTAAATTATGCGGATCATTTATGACATTACGGATAATTGAATGATAGTTATTGCATCAAGTTGACTATCCTTTCTAATTAATCAAAGTTAAGTCATTACTGATTGCTTTACGAGCGAGCTATTATCAATTAGCATCTATAATTGTGTTAACGATCACGAATGTCATTAATAAATATGGCTTGGTTGTGAAAAAAAATGCGAACATAAATTCGGTATGTGTACCAATTTATCACAATTTCAAGGCTTTCTTAAAATAAACGAAATTTATCCAAATATAAAATATAATCCAGTCTATTCCAATGTTCTATTTCATCTTGCGTTTTACTCTGTCGTCATCTTAATCCCAATTCTTTCATTTATATAATATTATGTTTTTATTTTCAGACGACAAGTGTTAGGGGGCTGTTTTCGTTTGTTTACAAAAGGTTCTAAATGGGAGGTGTGTTTGCCTTTGTTCCCCGTAATTACATTGTTACTTTTACTTTGCACCTGTCACAGACAGATGATGAATTTTATAAAACCTCAGAATATTTTTTCAAGCCGACAAATACCTACGGCCTTCGGAGAGGGATTTTTTATTCTTTGTTTACTATAGGATGGACATTTCGCTATTCTAGATCATTATTGATTTTTCCAATTTAGGTTATTTAACTGCTCAGTATAATAGTAAGACCTTTTTTAATTTGTACCCTATTTTATTTCCTTTTGTTCTAGATTCTTTATTTTTCTTGTTCAAGCGCTATCTGTAGATAATCAGTAGAAGGAGTTGGCACCTGGCAAACCTTATCAATTGTCTGACATTACATCAATACGCAGTATATAAAATAATCTAAACCGACTTCAAAAGCAAAGTATAAATTTGCTTCTGAGAAATTATTTAATATGTATGCTTCAATCTTTAAAACTACGCAACCGATTCTCATGCTCTTTTTTTAATAGATACAGTTCAAGATCAAGGTTTTTTATGCATAAAAATGCATGCATGCATATAATATGCGATTGAACCCGGGGCGGGTCGCTGGACAAAATAAATAAAACTGTTTATTTACTCTAAATGACTAGCAATCATCCAATATAGGTAAATAATGTAAAGGTTAAATAATTAATTAATGCCACGTTCAAAAATTAGGGTCGTTGACCGCTTAATTTCTAAGGCCAAGATTAATAGGGAGATGACACGCAAGCTTAGTTCACGTTTTATACATACTTGTGTTGAAATCTTCAGAATGTATAGCATACATAATTGTGGTAAACATATTACAAGTAAAACATAGGATGCTAGTTCTATTTCGAACAAGCCACATACTGTATTATAACATTTTTAATAAAATTGCTTTACTATGTTAGTAGCAATATTTCATAACTTGATAACCATAAATAATATTCATATTCTGATATTTTTATTCAAAGCGCTCCTATAATGCAGAATACTTGTATAATTTAAAAATTCTTTAAAGTATTTATTTAAAAGCTCGTTTCTTATTTTGCCGGATAAATAGCGGACAGTGGGTAGAAAATCTGAGGAGAATAAAGTGGTTTGAACACAGGAATCCGCGTTGGTCTTAAAATTATGTAGGCAGTGCCATCAAGTACTGTTGACGTGAAAAGCCTTTGTTTTGTTAATTACCAACCTCGGAGTGGGACCGCACCTGCTTTCACCGCAACAGTATAAATTGTATGACTACATTTTCCCGGGTAAGTACATCTTCTTCCAAGTAGTTTCGCACATAACGGATTGATTTATATAGTGGTGTTATGGTGGTGTGGTATATTATATTTTATAAACAGTAATATATTTAATAGATATAGTGTACACTGTACATGTATGTATTTTAATTATAAACAATTGTTTTGTTTGCTTTATTAGTACACCTGATTTGTTTAGACTTACCAGTTAAAAAGTTATCTTAAGTTGAAATTTGTATCTATAGTTCTTGTCATGGATAGGGAGCTCTATAAAAACTTTAGAGGGAAAGGCATTGTAGTAATTAAGCGGATCGCACTATAGGCGCTGCTATCGTCTGGAGTGAAGTACCTGTATCAATTTCTGCGGCGTAAAAGCAGTGGGGTCCGTAATCACATTAAGCATTGGAAGTGGCGGGGTCGTGCTTTATCACGCGTCGGAGGGCGCTAAGTACTGGCCCTCCACGGACCCTCAATCAAACTACACTCTAAAATATACAAAGCGATATACTTTACAATTGATGAGGACGTCTCGCTATTGTGTTTACGCTATGTCGTCCTATTCGTGGGATCTCCCCATTGTTATGTACAGCCGACTATAAAAGTTGTTTAACACATTTAGACAAATCAGTTAGGTACCTACATTTAAAGTGAAAACTACTGAATATATTCTACTTCTTTAATTATCACTTATTTTTATTATTTTTATTATTCTAAGTCCTCCACCCAGTTTGATTTGATTTTGTATCTGATCTGATGATATAGATTAAATTTCTGCTCCTCATTTTAAATGGATTTTATCAATGTCTTTGTTAACTCGCTGTGTTCAATGAGAAAGTGTAGGCTAGATATAACAAAGACTATTGTAACTACACATAATATGTATGGATTTTACACTTAATACTATATACAATATACTCAGAGAGACACTGTTTCCTTACGTGAACTGGCCTCTTATTTACCTGTTCATGTAGTCTGTTGTGTAAACAAATAGTATTTATGAACCAACAATTTCCAGAAGTCCTTTGACATAGATAACGGTTCCAGTAACATTCTGTTAATATTTGTGCATCCAAAACTGGCAGTCCTTAAAGGTAGATTCCAAACCCAGAGGGTCCGGTAATGTTATAATGATAATATAATTTTCTGTGAAAATCGTTCTCAAACGATTTTTATAAAGATCTCCGAAAAAAGTAGGGCAAGCCCTTTTTATCAAATGTCATCGTAGTCAGCAGCTTCATGCCATTTCTGTAAAGCAGTTTCGCGGAATATTATATAAAAAAAATTATTCACTTGACATTCCGACTAAATGAAAGGTTAGGGTTACATTATGATATTAAATATTACTTAGTTGGAACTGTCGTTTTGAAACGCTTGTTGCTGTGTTAAAAGAACACAATTCATTTTTATACATGTTTAATTTTCTCATTATGATTTTTCATACCAAGACATTTGTTACCAATCTACAATGATTATATTTATTAAATATATTATAAGCGAAAAATTTGCCAAAAGGGTAATTTGCCAAAATGTAAGTAATATTGTATCAATTAGTGTTACCGTCAATGTTCATTTAAGGTGAGTTTGACCGTCCCGGCCCTAATAGTTTGTCTTCGCAAATATCCCTTATATTTCAGTTAATATTATGATAAGTTATTGATCTCTAAAAAAGTCAAAGCTTTTCAGATCAATATTGTTCCTTAATATAAATTAGTATGTATTCGGTTTTAATATACAATAACAAATTTAAAAGGCAGGAAAATTTCAGCTCATAAGCAACAAAAAGATAATATACACGTATATAGTAACAGCGTTTGGTGAATTGGGAGAAAAAAGGGTTTTATCAATCGCTTGGTGACGATTCTGTCTCGCTAATGGACACACACTCAATTAGGTTTTATCACCGCAGCACCGCGCCGTTCAATTTGCCGCGAAACTGTGACTCCGCTCGAGCTCCACATCTATTTATTTTTGTATACCACCCTCGTGTTTTTTCCAGTTAAATACTTTATGATTATGGCACAGAAGGCTAAACAAAGCCACCGTTGAACAAAACAACAATTTGCATACAGAGCATTTACGTGGGCGATGCTTTCAAACGCTCTGGACATGTTTCAGAGAAATTGATTGCTTCACAGATCCGGCCGTTATCGCTGATAGAATACGATATTATCGGTTTTCTAAAATATTTATTTACTATTTTAAGTAAAGGCCTGTAAGATTTGAATATCATTTTTTTTAACTGTTGAAAATATTAACAAACAAAATTTTACTTATATCTTGTAATATAAATAGGTTATAATAATTCTTTGAATTAACAAGAAGTTAGCTTAATGTCTCGGCAAAGTTCAACAAACATTTGCTGGGATTCACGTAAACTGATCTGAAGTTTCAACACAAGAGCATTTGAACGTATATACAAAGAGGATAAGTCAAAGTTTTGAGTGAAATTGCTCAAGTATTTTTCTTATGACATGATAATTTACATGTTAAGCACACGTATGGTTGACACTTAAAGCGATTCTCAGCGGACGAGTCGATGGCTCTATTTAACTTCGCTTTAGTATACCCATGAATATTGCAGCTGCATCAGTGAGCACGACTAAACGATCGGGTTTATTAGCTTCTTTATTGGATATTTCAGTCTGTTTTCTCGCATCTGTGTTAGATATAGGATTATCGGAAACAAGATTGAAATTTAGCGAACTTAGAGGTATTTCTTTTTTCGACGATTTTAAAGTTTTGTACACTCTTGTATACGTGTAATTTGAGCATTAATATTTAAAAAAGTAATATTTCGTTTTACTCATAAACTAACACAACTACAAACGTAATTTGTTGTATTTACGATAAATTTTTGAAACATATTTTATTTGAAAAAACAAGTGTCCGCGAACGATTTAAACGTTACAGCCTGGCAAAAATATTTACAGTATTCGTTCTAAACGAGTTTACATTTAAAAGGCATATATTGTACTCAACGTGTGCACTCAAATTTTTATATTACTCGACGAGTCGTCACATGCGATGTACGTAGCCGGAGTGGAGTCGCATTCATTTTTTTACATTTTCACTTTTTAGTGTAAGACTTACGCGTGTTTGAGAGCAATCCCACAGCCCCTACTGGCAGCTACGTTGAAATGCTGTTTCGAGTGTCATTGAATGAGCGCACGTCTCACAGTACAACACATTTGTTACAAGTCAGACTGTTGTTTTAAGGGGTATAGACGTCTACGCGGCGAGACAATAGATATACTATTTACCTTTGCGGTACCAAGTAAAAAGGAATCGAAAAATAGAAAAAAATATCTGCGAACCCTATACCATAATATTATCCTCATTGAAACTATTTTTTTCTCTCTCAACAGACATTAAAACATATAATATTATAACTAAGGGCTAGAGAGAATAACAGTACAGAAATGTAAAATAATATATATTTTAATGATGCCTAGTAATAACTCTACATTCTTTTAATAAAAGTCACGCTGCACGTCTGCACGATAATAGTTGCAAGGAAACGTATCTTTTATTGCGATAAATGTCGCTATTCAGTGCAATTTATCGTAGAAACATAATATTTTGTATTGTCTAACTTATCGTGCTTATTCTAGTGGCTACCGATTCAATAACTGACTTTTATACGAATTTGCGATCTTTTGCTATACAATGTCTTGCCATTAAGTCTATGCAAAGAATATAATATTTGTATGACACAATGGGCACAATATTAGTTACTAATACTGTTTACTTTCTTTAAGAGTAACAGTAAAGCTATACGACGATAATGAAAGGTACAAATACAATACTTGGGTAATCTTTTTTTTATTCAAAGTCTCGACTCTCGACTAACAAATAAAGCTTTATTGGCAGTTTGGAGTCAGCGATCGATTTAGCTCGATCGTCTTCGAGCACACACACAATGATTGATTGATGAACTTAGTGGTAAGCGATACTGAATGCCTCTGCCTTGTTCCGAAAGTTTTAAACTTTGCTGACAATCCTGATTTCCAAGAGGGTTAAAATTCCGAGTTCTGACAAAATGAGTAACTGGCTTTCCGGTGTGGTTGCTTTGATTGACATTAATTTATTGCAAATCCTTTCGGTGCAATATACCTTATGTGCGGTTTGGTTATTTTCTCCTATAGGTATGAGCCGAGAGAATTAAGCGAATGTTACCGAGTACGCAAGTAACAATCTATTATGATAAAGAAAGCAGATCAAAGTCATTACAAACTGGGTTGCAAACTAAGCGCTAAACTAGACGACAACTCGATTGTTTCATTGTTTCATTCAAAGTCTACTCCGTCATTTAACTGGGTGTTGGTAATTATTTCTACGCATAAAGAAAACGTGTTGTATATGGCGGTGTCTCTGTGATTTATAATTTATAAAATAAAAAAAATCACTTCAATATTAAGACGACATTTCTAATTTAAGAAAATGGCAAATATTGTTGCCTACTTTAACACACAAATGATCATATTAAATATAAGGGGAAAATGAGAGAACGTACGTTAACAACCGAAAGCATCGACTAAATTTTTCATGACTTTTAACATGATTCACTTTGTGTTGTACTGTATCAATGTAAAGTTTTGTAACATTTATTGTGTTTTTGTAATCTCAACTCGTACCATTTCTTATCCTGTCTACTTCTATTGATAAAATAATAAAATCTGAAAGAGTGATTTATCTATAAATTACTTTGTATCGAACAACGGTCCCTCGTTGGGTCGTGTGGGAACAAGTTCGTAAAACTAATATATTGCACTCCTGCCCGGAGTTGGGCTTTATAGCAAAGTTCCGGGTAGCACTGCATTGGCTATGGGCTGGCGTTACTCTTACCATCAGGAGTGCGTCCAGCTCGTCTCCCCTCTTCATATTATAAAAAAAAAAAAAAAAAAAAAAATATTATACCCTGAATATGAGTATGTTACGAGAGGTTTTGAATGTACCGAATATTCTAAGTAAATCCAAGAATCGTACTTAATTGCTTCTCAGATTTTCTCCTATAACACTTTGTTAACGCAGTTAAAACTTAGCTACCTTCTAATTAAAATTACTTTGAGATGCGCTTGAAGATAGTTGACATTAAACTTTTAGTACGAAGTTCTTTGTTTGTTTAATTGTGCTTGCCTTTTCTGCGATTTGCTTTATAATAAAAATATAGATACTAAGAGCTAAGCAACCTCAATGACTGATTAGTCCTTTAACTTAACATGCGCAACGACGCGCCTTGCGAATGTGTTGCCGGCCTTAAGACGGACACAATAATAAATAAAATAGAGGAGATATGGCACAAAGCTGTTTTGTTACAGGTTTTTTCCTAAAGCAACATGTAAATGTTTAAAGCTTTCAACGTGCTAGATGATAAAATTAATTGATCGAAATGTATTAAAAATGGTTTTCCTGTAAATTAAAATGTGCCACAATTTTCAATTTTTAAAGCGGAAACTCATAACGTTGGAGCAAATAAAAATTTGCATGAATTGAAAATCAGTTTTGACATTTTAGGAAATCAATCTTTTTAAAACTCATAAATGGACTGTGCGCGTTGTTGGATTTATCAATTTTTCGCATACGATTATAAAGTTAACAGGGAACCGATTGAGCGGCTATGATTGAAACGCCACTCAAAATGGCCTGCTATGAATAAGGTCTTCCCTCCGCCGTTTATTGAAGTTTCCCAGTATTTTATTAGGAACATCTTCGGCTGTAAATATGCAGATTGTATGGGGTCTATGAGTTGATTGGTGCATGTCGTAGCGTAGAATATTGACGGGGAGCGATTATGTTTATCGTCGCCGAAATGGCGCTGGTCGTCATTAAGTCAGAGTGTCCTCATTTAGGTCCGTGGCGCGTAAACAGCAACGGAAGGAAAAGCCTCTAAAGGCTAAAAGCCTCTGCTACTGATGCAGCTTGCAAATTAGCCACGCTCGCTACTTGAAACACGTGAGGACTAAAAGATTACTTTCCACCTAACGACAATGCGCTATGTGTATGCATTCACTACTTACACTATAACGTATTCAACTAAGCGCGTTCCTTTTTATTTATTCAAGCCGTGACGTTAACTTTACGAATTCCAACTCATAAATCTCACTAAAAATTATAATCTCAGTAAGTAAGCAGCTCTCTGTGGCTCTTTATAATTAACTAAGTTTATGAAGGCTTAAAAATTAGATAGCGTTATCAACATTGCGGTAAAAATGCTTTAAGCAATTTTCGGTGAGGGGATGTCGCTGAAATTTGCAAAGTTTCTGCAACTTACAAACAATTTTTCCATTAATTCTTTCCGACTCAGTTATCACGTATAAGTACTTGAAATTAGAATTTGATAGTATACATATTTAAGAACAAAATGAAACAGAAATATGTAAATTTAAGGAACCATATTATAATAAAGATTGAAAATAATCACACTGATATTACTTTATCAAGCGTTATCGTATTAAGCTTCACTCGGAGTAAGTAATGTACTTTTAATGAAATTAAATTTCCCTTCTACGGAAAAGGACTCAAGTATTTTGGTTCTTAAATCAAATGTAAGAACCAATATATATAATAATATTTTCCAGAATATTGGAATTTATACAACATAATCAATATACCACGTGTATTAATTATTAAGTTAGTTACCATGTCAATTTGTGATATTGTAGGCAATTAAACCTTTTTAATGAAGTAGTTCTATTTAAACAACTAAAAAGAGCATTATGACAACAAGTTTAAAGAATTTAATAATCTCTGTCTTCTTCCTTCAAACAAGCTAACAAACTGTAAACGAAGACAATATTGTTTAAACAAATGTTAACACGGAGCAAAACAAAATACGCTATGGGATAAAGGTGTTGCGAGCGTAGATATGTAGCGAGTAAGTAATATGTAAGCCAAACCAACTGTCAGTAGCAATAAAAGGAGGATTTCCCCATAGACCATTGCTGTCATACCGTAATACAAGACCGCAGTGTCTTGTGTGGGTTACGAGGTTGTTGAAACAAAGAATCTCGTACAATCAGCTGTTATATCAAACGCTTGAGTTTATATTGTTTGAAAAGTTAGAAGCTCTGTATACAAGTATACAATGTATTAAGTGTACCCCCTTAACTATTTTCTTTTTTAACTGTTTTCGAAAACTAAGCTACTTAACTGTTTATATTATACGTAATTTTAGTTTAATATTCAATTAGTTTATATTGGTAGAAAAGAATAATAACAAAACTTACCTGATCATTTAAATACAAAATAAAAATAAGCAACAATTAAAACTTGTTTAACGAAGTCACAAATTAAATAGTTCGAAGTAAGTTTAACAATTTCTTCCTTTTCAGTCCTGTAAAACTTCTCGCTTAACTTATAGAGTCGTAGAACAAATCTGAGTTATGTTAGATACTACTCATTATATTTATATTTCGTTTTTCTTTTGTGTCATAAAGAATAAGTCCCCTCCGACTTCTATACTTAATTTTTTAATTGATTTAACTCATGTAATAAAAAACTCTTAATTGTTAGAAAACGAAGCATGGTAACATTGGAGACTTAAGATCGTTTTTAAATATATAATCACTTTATAAACATCCCTGAAATATATAAGAAAAAATATTCCGATGACAAAACATAAATATATTGCCGCTTTTGCTTCCTTATCACATAGTCAAGTAAGTTTAGAAATGTACCAAAAACAAGTCTTTGGAAACATCTAAAGAAAATTCTGAATTCGTACAATTGCTTTCTGTTTGCTTCAATATTTTTATTAATAAAGTACGTAAAATATCACTTAAAAAGATACTTTGGTAGTTTAGTTGCGAAACATTCGTTTTCCCTTAATTGCCTTGTTAATGAGTCGCGACTTCATTATTTCGATCGTTACTTCGTTACTCTGATAATATTGTGACATTTTACTTTACGTTATTTACAACAACTAATAGGGCGTTGAATTTTCCTTTTGTAACTGTTTTCGTTTTTTATGAGTATAATTAAATTGTTGCTTTAATAAATGCGACTTGCAAGCTGCAGTTATGAATAGGTTAATAATAAAATGCAGGAAATTCTACAAACAATATTGTCCTACAAACGCTAAGTGGTCCTTTTGTGCCAGGGTTATATCAATTTACTATACACATTATGAAAATAGGTAGATGAAAATGTTTAAAGTTACAGAAATAAGACTAAGATGCTGGGCAAGTTCCAAAAGAAGAAAATATTAATGAAGGAACCGTAAGTTTATCACACTTAATGGCAAACTATATCTAAGTAGTAACTTTTAAAATTATATAAAATATTATAGAGCGACTCGCGAGAGTTCTACTCAAGGTTTGGCTTGAAAATTAGTTGCAATCTGTATTCGTTAAAATATACGTTCACATAACATTTACCTTCTATATATTATCTTTAAGTCTGTTATCTATATACTCGTCAACATTAAGTCCTAAATTATAAGCGCTCTGTTATTCCAACTATTTAAATGCAAAAGTTTATTTTTTTCCTGAAAGTAATATTATTTTAAGTTGAGCATTATTACATTATATAAGATATGATTGAATTTGAACTTTAAAAATGTAATATATTTATATAATGTAATAAGATATATGATCGACTTTTGAACGTTTGAAATAGAAAAATACTATTTTTATGGTTTTTCCGATAATTATTAAAAAAGTTCTCACCTTTTAAACCTTGCCTAGACCTCCACGAACATTTCAAGATCAAGATAAAATAAATCCGCTTTGCCATTCTCCAGTTTTAGCGAGACTAACGAACAGCGATTATATATATAGATATAGATTATTATATTCGTCACTATGTATGTATATAAAGCTAAATTTTTAAATGGTACGAATCGTCAAACATATTTGAGTATTAATTTGAATAGGCAAAACAGAAAAAAGATATTTTGTGACCTTTTATTACTGTGAATGTATGTCCAAAAGTTATTTTATTGAAAACAAGAATCATTGTATAAATACAGGTTAACGATATTTTAACTGAATGAAATATGAATATTTCTGTGCTGCAACTATTCTCTTTTCAAGTAGAATCACTAAGAGGTATGTTCATGAAAAGAATAGAAAGCTTTATGCTTATGAAAATACAAGATAATAACATCTTTTCCCGTCTGCTAAGTAAATGATTTTTTTTAGAAACCAGTCAAGAAATAAATATTTTTGTTTTTTTTTTTCAAATAAAGCGATCCAAGGCGTAACGTTAAATTAAAAAAAAGTACTTCAAAAACTGAATTTATGTTTTAAAATAAAACCAAATATTATTTTCAAAATGTGAATTACTTGTGTTGCCTTATTTTTCGAATATAATGGTCTCCCAGGGAATTAAAGAGTTACTATTAAGATTCTTAATAGTTGTAATATAAAATATTGTAATTTTGTATCAAGCTACATATAACCCTTCTGAAGTATGAAAGATATATGAACGATAAAACAGACGTTCTTTTATTTCAAAACTAAAAATTACATGTGTGGACTTTATATACGATAAAAGACCATAGGCATCGAAAAATGGTTTAAGCATAGCTGCAATTTGAGCGTAAAATATTTTGTAACAAAATATCAACAACGGGCAAAGGTAAATAGAATGGTTTCCGATTTGGTGATAGAGATATTTGCTGCAAATCCGTTGGCATATTCAATCCCTACTTTTAACATGTAAAGGATTCATATTTTTATGCCTGCATATTGTAATATTTTTTACTGTTGATAAAAATTTTAATAAATGTCTAAAACATAGACTTCATACGACACATATGGTGCGAAAAATCAAGTCGATAATAATTGTATTTTTGCGTTTTACTTTTATAATACTTTATACATAAATGAATCAAATAATGTTGTTTATTGAATCATCAAAAGCCCATAATACAAACAAAACAAAGTGAACAAAAATACATTAGGTATATAGAGCCGAAATTGGCATGTTCGCTTTATTAAGACTAAACTGCGTATTCATATAAATGTTGGTGGTAGTGTTCCGTAGAAAATCGATCTCTAGTTGGTTTAAAATAACGTTTCTTGTTTTGGCTGTCATCCAAGTGCTTGTTAAGGAAACTAGGGACTTACGTAGACGCTCGGCTATTGTTTCTTGCTATGTATATTAGGCGCTCTCTGATCTATTTCTGGAATATATAATTAGCATGTTTTTGTTTCTCTTAATGCGATCTATTGGACCGCCAGACGACATTTCCTTTTAACTTTAACTTTTTAATAATAAACAACTAAACTGGTAGTTCATAGGTTGGTTGATTGTTATAATGAATTTTTTTTTAAATTTATCTTTTAACAAATTTCAACTGTTCTTTATATTCTTAGAATACTATATTGACGGGATAAATATATTGACTTGAAGTCGCTAGTTTCCTAAAGATCGAATTTGACAGCAATTTCCTTCAAAGCTTCCGTCGCTCGCTGAGCAAGAATTTTATATTTTGTATGAAAAAAAAGCTTGCAAGTAAATCAAGAGTCTTATTGAGACCTGACAATGGGATTCAAATTTTGCTGATAAATGTAATTACTGTCAATATATTATGTCATCCAATTTGTTGTAGATACTTTTATAGATATATAAAATTTAAATTTCACAAACTACTACAAATAAACACTAGTAATGGCGTATTGATTAAAAGTAGGTACTTCATATTCATATGTCCTCAATATAGACACATCGGTTTGCATTGAAAATTTAAAAAAAAACGGTCCTAATCTCGAAAAATAATAATTTAATTGTTTTAGTTCAATATTTTCTACGAATTGGTATCCGAGCACTTGTTCAAAAAAATTGTAATCGAAGAAATTTAAATAATTTGCTTTCGAAACTGTGTTAAATATGATATGATTTATATTATTTAGCTATGCAGATATACAATTTTTATGTTCTATAAATATGACTATATTAAAGTCTTCCAAGAATCGATAATAATTACTTATATCTACCCTAAAGCCAGACAGATAATTGAAAATAAATCGTCAAATTGACTTGCGCTGACTTCCGGAGCTAAATGAAAGCCAAATATTCAATCTAAATTATGTATATCTTCCGCGATTGTACGTAACGGGGCCTTTTGTATTTGTTACGTTTGAATTTCTTAAGTGTTATGTGTATATACAAGACTGATTGAATGCCTGTTCCTTAGAGCACGCATGCTACAATTTGTTTTTAACTCGTCATTGGTGACGTCAATTTGGTGAACATTGTAGACGCTTGCGCCGGTCCCTCAGTGGAAATATCGTCTTAGTTCGTATAATAATTAACTAGTTAGTTAATTATAATTGTGACTTTAAAACTAACAGTAAAAGTATATAAATAGAAGATTATGAAGTCTACGTATTGTAAATAATCATCCGAAATCCTAACTTATCTAACCGATTTAAACGAAACTTATATGGATATTTCTTTACTTTTTGAGTTTTGTACGTTATCTGAGACAGGCTCTTCGATTCGTCTTAGTCACACGATAAACGTCATAAAAATAGCGATAAACCACGGTTCACGTTCAACTTCATGCAGACATAATGTTCATGATTTGATAGAGAATAAAAAGAAGAAAAGAAAAAATTATAATGTTTCTCAAGAACCGGGTCACTCTGTTACAAACCAGAGTTAACCGGTGATAGAAAACCAACGTTAAAAATAAAAAAGTAGGAACATCATTATATGAGCATAAGAAGTTAAACATTACCTGGCATTCCTCTGTAAAATTTAACTTCTTCAATAGGAATAAAGTCTGTTTATAACGGGCCACCTTATACTTAGTTTATTATTAAGATATTTGATTATCTTCTCCCATCATTAGTGCAGCATCGCAGCACATAATATCAATAACAAATATTGTGAACGTCGATACTAAATCCCGGAACGATAGCAGTACTTTACGGTTATCTACTTATCTACGTTTGAATTTAATCCAAATCCGAGGCAGATTGATGCTCAAATCGTACTAGGCTAAATAAGTAATCCTCTACACAAACTGAATACATGATTTTGTCGGCTTACAAACTTGTTTGCATTTATATCGTATTTTTTCTCAAACGTATACATTTCAATGATATTGCATGAAGATTGAAATAAAATTCGAAAGCGAATGTGTCACGCTCACCCCGCTTGTAAAAAGAGATCCAATCAAGGGGGATTCAATTGTAAACCCGACATTTAAATGAACGAGCAGGCTATAAAATGCCTATTTGATTATGGTAATACCAGGTTGGTATGTATTCATCAACCATTTCAAATTATAATCCTAACGATTAGTTCTATCAAGAAAAGTCAATTGATTCTATTGTCCTAGTTGTCTAATAAAATGTATAGTAAAATGGCACTACATAGACACTCATACAAGAAAAATTAATTTTAAACTTAAGACTGGAACTTAAGATTTTTGATTGACGAAGGTACCCTAATAAATTGTGAATCTATTCACTGAAGGGGAAGGGATAGGAAGTAAGTAGAGCGATGACTAGCTTCATTGTTTGATGTTAAGTAAATTTATATAAAAACTAAGTCTTTCGAACACACAAAAAAAACAAAAATACCTATATTTGTATTACTCGCGATACACAAGCCTCGGGTATTTGTATTTAATTTAATTCTACCCTGTCATCATATTATATTAACCTTACATTAATTTAGAAGCGTCTTAATAAATATTATACTTTGACGCGCGGATTTACTCTACTTAATGAATATTTTATGAGAAGCAACATTCTAAACATTTGATTACATTAAGAAGAGTATTAGTATCTTTATAATAATCTCACATATTACATAGTACGAATTTTAAAACAATTAAGAAAAGGCTTCAATTTTATATTACAGAGTATTATGGATTTCCTGGTAGCAAGATATATTTTATACTGTCCCGCCCACGACTTCTCTTGCTTTTGTCACAGCCAGTATATCTTCCCGCCTTTATATTTTCTACAAAATTTCTATAAGAATAAATCCTCTTTAAAACGAGAGATTCAAAGCGTAATTTTGTGTTAAAATTTTATATAGATGTTTTAGGATTAGAAGAGAGTTTTTGAAATATATACGAAAATTACAATCATAGAAAACTTATTTAATATTCGATATAACATTCAAAATAAATTGAATTATTTTGAAACAGTCTTAGTTGTCATAACATAAAGCATTTTTTTAAAATATATACAACTAATTCTAACACAATTAACACATACATTAATTGGGTTATATTTCAAATATCTCTCTATAACTCTCTATAAGAGTTTATTTAATGGAGATAAAAAACAAATTTATATTTCGCATGAATAATTTTTAATAATGCAATTTCAGTAAAATATTATGGGAAAATATAAAACTATCGACATCTGCCGGATTATATTCAAGTATCATTGTTAACAAATATTGTTTATTTACAAAAAAGCTCTTATAATTTTATTTCAATACGTAAATGTTCCTCGTACGTAATTCCTCTAAATTAATAATTTCTTCGACTACATAAGTTTTAAATGTGTAGTCATGTTTTTCGCGACAATATCTAAAAATAAGGGTACAAGATCTTCTCTTATCTTATCCTCAATAATATTTTTCCGCTAATGCGTCGTGCAAGTTGGTGGGTACGTCCTTGATTCTGTCGTGGCGAGGCCGAGTAGCGATAATTTTCCGAAAATGGCCGCCTTGTCGACACCAGAGACTGCTACGAGCGAGCTGAAATAATAACTACATTATGATTTTAGACGCCCAGCGCTTAGTTTGAAGGTGCACTAGTCAAAAGCACGGCTTTGTGATATTATGAAATGTGTGCTTTTAATGCTACCTTACTTGCACGTTCTTCGCTCCCTTTTCGATTTAAGCTAAGTAAGTTTTAGCCTAGAGGATCAACGTTTGTTTCACTTTAACAGATTTATATAAGAGAGTCAGTTCGTATACAAGCTGAAATATGAGTTCTGTTATATTATGTCTAAGCTGCTACGTAAAAGGTTATCTTGAAAAAATTGTTACAAAACATTCAAAAGTAGAATGATAATTTATTGTTATTTGATATAGGCTGTGTTAAATATTATATCATGATATCTAGTCAAATTTCATTATTTCAGTTTAATAATTTTGTGAGAAATAAAATGGTAAAAGAGCATTGCTATGTCCTGATTACAATCATATTCTCATCTAGATTTGCTAAATCTTTGCTTGAAAATGTTCATTCAGAGCTATTATCTAACTCAAACCACTAAAATGAGGAATTAGCGTAGTCCTGTACATTGTACGAGAGGGATGTCATCTACGGAAAATAGAGATCGTTACCTCGTATATTGTGCTGTACCTACTTTACAAGAATAGAAAAGGGTGTGCTTTGTTTATAACACAATTTATACCTACTATTAATAAAATTTTAGTTTGATAATATTTTCATTAGAAATGAGTTATTGTTAATCATTCTAATAAAAATATTGGTTTCAAAGATTGATTCGTTTCAATTTAAATGCCATTATAAATCGGCAAACATGTGGAAAATAAAATAAGCTGTTACCATGAATAATGTAATAAAGCATCGACGTTGATTAATGTTTGTATTAGAACATTATCACATACAAATATGCAAATGTAAGGACGGCGCCGATATTGGCATATATTTTACGCTTTAACAAAGAGCAAGTGGGCGCTCGCATCGACGTTGCCAGAGCAACAAAGAAATTAATTTCCCTCTTCTCGGCTTTCAGAAGTAATTATTTGAAAACAGATTGCGCCTGTCACTCGGAGCGGCGTTGTGAGCTCACGCTACGCACACTGCTGCACTACCGAAAAATAATTGAAACTACGCCCGACTGGCTTCGAACCAGTCACTTTCAATGTTTCAATGTTTTAGTTTCAATAAATAAGTAGACTTATATTCTATGACTAGTAGACTTATATGAGTCTTATATTTTTAACAGAACATTCAAGTATCCGTTCTCTTAAACAGCAAATTTTAAATTCGAAATTACTGTTGGAATGTACAAATTTTATGTGTAGTGAATTTTTCAACAATTATTTTAAAACCTTTAATTGGCATCTAATTTGTAAAAAGGACATAAAAAAAGCAGCATAGTTCGATTATTTCCTGAAAATATACGATATCCCGATAGGAGACTTAATTTTAAACTCACCCCTTCAGAAACTATAAACCTACATCCTATATCGCCCATAAACGTCCGTAAGAATTATAGTTACGCCTTGAGGAATAGCACTTAAAGGAAATAAACAGATAAGATGTTTTTCGTCAAATACTTTTGAGTCGTTTGGCGCTTCTTTATGTTTGAATTTAGACATTTTCATGTATACATTTTTTTATTGTATAGTATATAGGACTGTAAATATTTGAAAATAATCTATTATTGCTGGTGTAACCTTAAATTAATTAACAATACAATTGATATTTCATTACATTTTGGATCAGAATTATTTACTCAAAAAAATTGTCTAAAAATTCCAAAAAGGCTTTAAGCAAATAGTTTATAGTAAACAGTTTCCAAAACGATATATGATACTGATACTGGTGACATATAAAAAAACTAAATCAGTTGCTTAAAAAATGCTGAGATGATTTCCCGTCTTTGCAGTAAGACGCAGGATCCGGGCTTATCCGCGCTCCCGCGGCAACAAAATTAAAAGTGTCGGGAAATTGCACCGCTCCGTAAAACTATTTAAAGGATTCTTGAAAATTAATTCTGTACTATTATATTATGTACTCTTTAGTATTAAAATGTTCAGTACCTATACAGACATTTTCGCTAAGTTAAAAACTAACCTGCAATGCAGTCAACCTTTTATGCTTCCAAATTCTTGAATAATTAAGCATTTCCAGAGGTGAATTTTTCATTAATCTCAGAGTTTTAATGTAATAAAAATATCACATTAAAACTCTGAGTAAGTTAAAAAGTATTAAAGAACTAGTTCAGTAGGATAATTACTGGATGAAAGGGAAGGCTATAAAATGATATCGATACAAGATAAAGCCACAACGTGTAGAACGTAATAATGAACCTCTTTTGAGGACAATATAATCGCCTCGCCGATACGATCACGTATTGGAGAAATCTTAGTCGAGTTCCCAAGTTCTTTCACAAGGGAATACACACAGGAAGGAGTCTTGGGCTGGCTGAAGTTTATTTTGATAGTAAAAATTCACCTTTATATGAAACGTGTGATGAAGATACATTTTTGTCTTTAAGCTTGAAACAAAATACTAGCTGCTTATGTACAAATATCAAATGGTCCATAAAAACTTTATTGAATACCAAATAATTTAGTAACTGGTCATATTTATTCTTCAGAACATAATTTAGTCATTACAAATACGGAATATTCATAGAAGTAAATATAAAAGGCGGTGCCTACCTAAACATGGGTTCTGAGCGAAGCAAATACGAGTGAGCTAATGCAATTAAAAGAGCTATTTGTTTTGCCCGCGTACGTTCGACATGTACACGAAATTCAAAATATCACTGTCAACCACAAGTATGCCAAATTATATATATATATATCAAATATTAGTTTAATTATAGAAATTGCGAAACGAAGTACTTACATTGCGCTGTACAGTTTCTAATGCATCTCTCTTGTAAAGTTTATCGTCACTTTTAAAACAAAATTAATTACTAAGTATGGGGTCTCTCGACAACTTGAACACTTGCTAGGGTTGTCGAGATGGTGTATGCAAGATTCAATAGCATGTAGAATAATTATAGTATTTCTAAAGAATTGTAACATACCTTGTACCTATAGGTATATAAAATATCTATGATTCATTCCAATTTATTTATATATTTATTTGATTATTTATGATATTAAATTAAATATAAAAAATGTAACTATACTGAAAATACAGTAATTAAACATCATAAGAATTGTGAGAAAAAGATATTCCTTTTAAAAGATATCTGAAGTACCTAATATCTCTTATTGTTGACGTGCTAGCCCTAA
>JADANM010003811.1:4103484-4149123 GCA_026213755.1 Eurema hecabe | reverse complement strand
TTATTTTTATTATATTTATTTTGCCTTCAACATAGAAACTGACTCTTTAACGATTTAATTTATTAATAAATTAAAATAAGCATAACATTAACATAATAAATTGTAATCTTTAATTATGCCTCCTTCGAAAATCAGTACAATATGAACCGAAATATCTGTACGTATCGTAAATATATTAAAAGGAAATGAATAGTTATCCCAGTGGAATGAACGCAGCGAAAAATTTAATATTAAATTTTAGTAGAGAAATATCTCGATAATATTTGAACATTTAATGATTTTCCAGAGCGAGGTAACGGTCGTGTGCAGGCAAGGTACAAGTGGTAAGAAAAAGATTGATGATGCGCTTATCGTGATGAATATATCGCTGTAGCGGGTCATTCGTCTTATTTATTACTTTCATTCGAGTTCTGTAAGAGGCAATTAGTTATAACGAGATAACTTGCTGCTCTATTCATGGACGTCGCTTAGTAATGAACCTTTATATTTTCGTCCGTTAATATCATTTCACTATACGAGAAATATTGCGACGACTGTATTCGAGATTATTGCGCTCACAGTGTTTTTGATATAAATATTACATTATGTACTTTAATTGTCATAATGCAAAAGTAATGAAATGATTTTTATATTGTATGTTGCGGTTACATATTTCTGAAGATTTTCAGTAACATAAAAGAAAATAAAATAAGATGATCTCAAAATACCGCGTTTGCGAATGCAAAAAGAGAACATGTCTGTTATTTTTATCGTCTCATCAAAATCGTTGATTTTTATTGAAACGGCACATGAAATGTCCTAGCGAATAAACTTTAGTCGTAACTCGAAGTGAGTGCTGCTAAAGTAACACAATTTACAATGTTACAAAGATGTATAAATCCGTTTCTGTAATATTATTCGGCGCACGTCTTCTCGCGGTCAGTGAACGAATAAAATACATGAACTAGAAAAAGACATTTTAAACACTACTTACTCGTGAATAGCATGGCTTCCGCTTTTCGCTTATTTTCAAACTACTTTCTGGAAATAACTTCTTTGCCTCGTTTATTCAAAATAATTGTGTCGTTACGCGACCATATTATGCTTCGCTAAAGCCACCGTTTAATCAAGTTTTTAATACAAAGTCACAAGACTCGCACCACGCTTATGAAATGAATCTTAATAATCCAGCAATTGAATTAACTTCATCCATTCATTTTTATGTACAGTTATACGTATCTTTTTCAGAGGATTCATGACGAAGTTTACAGACAATTTATGATCTGGTCGTAACAGGGGTTGTAACCTTCCAAACTTATAAGAGTTCGCCATTTTTCTTAGCTGTTTGAATCAACATATACGTATAACTACATAATAAGTTTAATAATAAAAGCGTTAAAAGTATTATTAAATATTATGTTCTGAATAAAGAAACGTTATTGCTGAGCTAATTTTATTTTATGATTATAAATTTAAAAAAAAAACAACGGGAAACAAAAGTTAATTTTATTTTTTTTAATTTGACCAAAACCTTGACTGACGTGACAGCGAAGATATTTATATTAATAGCGGTAATTTTTAGAAGATTTCATGATCATTAGGAGCCTAACCACCCTAACCTTAAAATGATTCGAGTTTTTGAGAGTTTGAGATTTAAAAAGCTTCGTTTAAAAGAAAATGACAAGGGAATGCAAGACTGTATATTATGACTTTTTCAATAATATTTCTGACAGTACTGTATTAAGTAAATCTAGCCTTGACTTACTTAATACACTATTTATATTATTTACACACACTAACCACCTATCGAAAAAAAAATCGAAAAGCGTAAACGTGGAAGAATTTAATATTTAATAACCTTATACTGAAAGCATTGCTTTAATGTTGCGCGTTATTATGTGAACCTTACAATGATTTTACATTATAATAATGTAGGAACAATTTGGAACCGCATCACCAATCACGCCCGGACCGCACGTACTGACTTCCGTAGACTCGACAAAATTACTCTATCATATTTAACGGTCGATAACTAAACCTAAGCCGATAGCTTTTCATGTTAAACTGAAATATTTGCTTACAGTTATACACAATATACTTCAACATATCTAAGAATAATTTCAATTAACAATGCTTATTGACTATTAGCTTTATAATTAGATAATCAAATATCAGACTAATTAACATTTGATATGAAAGCAATCGCGTAGAACAATGCCCATCGAAGGCAATCGACATCAGTAAGATTACCACGTACAAAGCATTAATATCGCTAACCAGTTTTGGGTAAACTTCAAGATATACTGCTCCCTACTCGACATCACAAATAACGAACGTAGGTATGTACATAAATAACATACATTATCGTGCCAATATCATACTATGATCCGAATATCAAGTAGAGCTCGTATTGACATACGGCTTACTGCCTTATTTTAGGTTGCATTAATCACCACTTTATAGATGGCTTCCAATATTCAAAATGATTTTGGGAAACTAAAATAATGAATACATATAATCAAATATAAAAAAAAATCTATAAGCAAGATAATAACCCATTTATAGAAGCTGCTTCTAAATTGTCACGAATATTCATAAAAGTTTCTAAGAACTTAACTAGTTCATCTTAATCGTATAATATGTATCTTAATAATTATATTTTTATTGATGTTTAAGGTCTCTCAATTCTGAATAGCCAATTAGCCAATTTAAATTTAGCCAAAGTGATGGACGGATTATAGCGTTCAGTAAAGCCGATGATTAAACGTGACTCTAATAAACAAAAGAATAATACATAAACCCATACGAATATTCTAAATGCGAAAGTGTGTAGCGCAGTGTATGCATGTACAGAATGGATATAGATGTATGATGACGATGATAGGTGTATGATAGTTTGTTATTCAATATCCACTGAATGGATTCAACAAAAATTTTACATACAAGTCAATTAGATTGTAGATAATGCCGATAAGGATGGGGCGTAGTATGTAAACTAAATATTGCCTTCTTTATGGGGGATTTTTGTAAGTTGAAACGATCCTAATTAAAAAACGAGGCGTTCTATGTTATTGCTTATATTTTGCTGGCCGGGTTTATATTAATTATTGATTACTTCTAAGCAAGTTCGAGAAAGATAATTTTGTGGTTATTTATTTGCTCTGCCAAACAAAAACAATTACAACTCGTTGTGGCCTAATAAAATTAAAAACTATACTCAAAAACAATCATTGCAACATAAGATTTAAATCTAAGAAAATGAAACTTTCTATCCGTTTTCAACTTTTCACCTTGTCACTTCGTCATTAATTGCTAAAGTAAACGTTTATCCAATCTCCGATCGAATGCTTTTTCAGCTTTTATTCGGAAATTAGACCGGCATTACGAGACGACCCTTCGAGAGTTTTGTAAATAAATATCGCAGTACTAGAGCAAATAGAAGCCATGATTGCAGGAGCTACTCCTACTCCTATATCGCCAAATGTAACACTCTTCCCAAAGCTACACATTTACATTTGCATTGGTTCAATTTTTAAGCGTGTACAAATAAGTGACTTCGAAAATTAGTTCTTAATGCTACTATGTTAAAAATTTGTTGTTAATATAACATTTAATTATAAGAGATTTATACAAATGCATAGTTATATATATTTATATTGTATAAGGTATAATACCTTTGAATAAAACAAATAGGGAATTATTTATAAAAAGTGAGTTATAGAGAAACAGCAAGAAATACTTACTCCAATTTGGTCATCTGCAATTTCAATAGATGTTAACTTGCAAAGATTATAAAATAGCACATGCCTAAACATGTTTGCTATCATAACAAAACGAACTACAAATAAAATATGTTATAACTGTCATACAATTTTAGGAAATTTTAGTGAAACAGTGAACAGAATTCACAAAGTTTCATTTACAGTTATGGAGTAAGGCCACTCGAGCAAAACAATATAGGAGACAAAATAGACGAAGTTGGTCCAGGAAATAATTATAGAAGTGGCGATTAATGTTAGTTCTGGATTTATACGAGGCTTCGCGAACTTTGCCCGATAGTGATTTGTAGAATCACTTCGATTGCTTTATCCGTAATGCTATTAGATTCCTTTTGTTGCGGCCGTCCAATTGATATCTTATTAATTAGGATTTGTTACAATTTTCAGTATTTATATTATAATAGTATATTTTTAAATCATTAAAATTGATAATACGAATTGCTGTATACGAATGTTATTAAAAAATAAGGCAATCATAATTATTTATAAGCTTTATTTACCACTAGCGACATCCCGCGGTTTTCCCAGCATTTATGTAAATATCATACACATAAACCTTCTTATTGAATTACCTTAGCTGATGAAGGAAACTGCATGAAAATCAATTGTAGTAGCAATTTTAAAGATTTAATCATACATAGGGACAGACAAGAAAACAACTATTGTTTTTTACTGTTTAATGATCTGTCAAAAATATAAAGGCGCGGCACAACAAATAATTAATAATTAAACGATCTACTCATCTAATCGTAATGAACAGAAGCAGTAATCAGTGATACATTAAAGTAGAGTCAAATAGAGTGCAGTATTTGCTCTGTTTCACATCGAACCGGGTCTATTGTGATAGTTAGAATACTAGCTGAAAGCGTGTAACGTAAATTGAAAACGTATCATTTGTCTGAGCGACGTTTGTGAAACGCGCGGTCGGCCGATGCCCCCACGGCAGGTGTTACATTTTCAATAACACACTTTTCATATTGTGATCTCTGTTGGATATCGATGCTGCATATCTTTTTGATACACAGGGATATTCCCTTTATATTATGATGACATGGATTTCGCATGTATTTCGTACCACAAGCCGTTTGCGTAAATCGAAAACCAGAAACTCAACTATTGAGAATTGGATATTCCGATACATGATCTAGTATAAAACATAGTAAATCCACTAGTCTCTATATCTATTAATATTTCATACCGAACACGGTTTTTGTGCGTGTTAGTTAGTTCACGTTAGTTAGTTGAAATGTATGCATCGAATCTTTCAACAAATATCAGAATCAATATTCTATAACTGTATATGAATTAAGCTAGGATAGAATAAGCTTTTTAAATGTAGTATCGTAGAGTTGTTTGGTTTTCATTTTTTTTATTCAGCATTACAATAATATGTGGATATTCAGAACTAGATACTCTATAGTCAACTTACTTGCGTAGTAAAAATAAACTGAATAAAAAAACGTTTTCAAGTAGGGCATTCAATGAAAATTTGCAATGTAATTATCCAATCCGTTTGACTCCATCTTCGTAGTAGAAAAAGAAATATTGTACAATTTGCTCATATATAGTAGTAACATCTAAAAGTTATATACATATAGGTAAATATAGTAATGTCACAGATAAGAGAAATTTCATTCGCTTATTGTGCATGTCTAGAAAGCGTCGGTTCGATGTTCGCCTGGAGCGAAAACGCGTTTCTTTAGTTACAGATAAAATCACGGGGGTTCTTCAAAGAAAAAGAAAAAAAATGAGCTTTTAAGACGCAAGTGTTCATATACCTTTGATGATGTGTAACAAGCGTCACCGACTTGAGGTAATTAGAAATGCCGCAAGGGTGATCATGCTGCGTGGCCTTATTCTTAGCAAACGTCATTTCAAATAAGCCAAACTATATTTTATAAAAACATTTTACCATATATTTGACTTAAAATAAAAAAAGCAATTGAACATCAGTGTGTGTATCGAATCTTATGTAAAAGAAATAGAATTTAAATAGCGTAGTATATGCTACGAGACCTCTACACGTAATGCTACGACTTAATAAAGCCGTGTTAAAAAAATATTAAATAGAATTTCTCAACTTTAGTATCTTACGTTTGTGTTTTGACTTAGAGTACAAAAAAATTCTATTCGATTGTCCTTAAAGATTTCATATATACGTTATGATTTATTTATACAAGATGTACTATTTTTTCAAATTGAATCATAGAATGTTTGTTATATTGCGATGTGCGCACGGTTTCCACTATTTTTCAGGTACATTGGCACCTTAAATTTTTCTGCCAGAATAGTAACATTTCAACCGTTCAGATTCTGTTTACACAAAAAGGGGTAGTGATGTATGTGTCGATTCAGACGCACGCTAAAATGTGCGTTTATTTACGTTCCTTTACAAGTAGTGATGTGACGTTCACGCCTTGTGGCCCGAGAAATAAGCCTACCCTTTCTTGACACGTTTTCCTCATACACACAATGTATCTTCATTCGAGTAAACATCACAGCTATTTTCTAAGCTCTCACAAACTGCGTTGACCGGAAAATATTTGAGCCAACGGAAGTCACCGGTAAATAAATGTAAACGTTAATTAGGGACTGAGTTGTGTTTTTAATTTATTTAAACGATTTGTTCACAACTACTGTTATATTACTTTGTAAATTGTAATACATTAAAAAAAACATAGTAACGTATTAACATATGCACGTGTCACTTGACTTGAGTTGTCTATCGGATTTTATGTCTTACATATAGATAGAAAACTAGAAATATATTTCCGTTAACTTACACTAGATTTATACCTATCATATGTAAACGCGAATCCAGTGATGAATGTGAATGCTTACAAATATTTTCTCCCATATATAAAAGCAGTTCATATGGCTCGCTTCGTTTGCCTCAACTCAACTGCAATTTTGTATCTCTGGAGTTTAAGTGTTTGACCTCCCTTCGCCCAAATAAGCCCATGAAAATTCCTCGCAATATTATTTTGCAAGCGCATTAATGCTTACAAACTTTACCTTAAAGTTGACTTTAGTATATCAAGCATTTGAATGTGTATCCCCGCGTTTCTTTTTGTACTTGTTTCTTCCACTTCTCGCTGTACCAGGAACATTAACTGGTTCCAATAGACTACGTTGCTTTTTGAGAAAATAAAAATAGAAAATACCGAATACAAGCTCATTGCATGTGTTATCTCTCGAAAAAAGAGTTCGGCTTGAGATGTTCACCCTCTACATATTTTATGAATACCTTAGTGAAATTCTCCGACAGAATTTTTTGCATAAGTTTGAATAAGCGATCAAGGATAATTTAACCGAATATAATGGCATAACTTAGATGGATATTTCAAGTGGAATATTTCATGTAGAATATTATAATCTATTTCGCAATTGCACTTGTTTTCAATCACCCATTTTAATTGGACAGAAACATTTAATAAGTTAATGCTTACATTAAAATAGAGAAGAAGCAACACGACTTTTGCAAAAAACATCATAATATTATGTTTTTTTATTATTATATATTACATCTAAATATAAAAACAATTCCTATCTTCCTATTATATCGATAAAAATTTATAATAATGTCTTAGACTTCGTGTAATCCACAAATGTGAATCCTACAAATAGGATTGCTAGTCTGGATAGATCAACGAAATTAGCGGTATTAGGCTTCTTAAGACTGCTAAGCTCGCAGAGGATTTATGAACTACATTTCATAGACAAAGAGACTACTATGGAATGAAAAAAATATTAGAATACTTTAATTGGGTTTCAGTATTGTAACACTGCTCTCTTCAATATAATTATGTTTGCGTTGTGTTCAGACAATAACAACAGAATTATAATCAAATTTAATGATACGCATGTAGCGTTAAAATAATATGATATAATAATAAGATACTGTTTAAAAAGTTTAGATGTAATATTACCTACATGGTAAAGCGTACATAAATGTGACTATTTTTAATACATTCATTAAGATTAAGTTAACTATCAATATTCCATGTTGCATTGCTAACAATCAGTGCGCACAACTCGCACAGGCGCCGCTGCCGGACGCACTACTGACAGTTTACAACTCATGACATTCGACATAACTTAACATTGATGTTTATGGTTATAAATTAAAATAAAATCTATGAAAATTAATATTGCCATACTAATGAATGAAACATACACCAAAGTAACCGTGAAACTTTATATTCTCTGACATATATATACCTATATAATATACCATTCTGTAATAGAAATCCCTTCATGTAAAAATTCTAAGCGAACAAAATAGTTTACGTACACTAGCCTCGTATATCTATGCCACATAAGAAAGAGTTGATTAGGGTATAAGATCTAACATCACAGACCTTCGCAATCGTAAAAGGAATATATAAAAGTATTTTTCAAATCCTTGGGTAACATTTCACTGGCTAAAAATGTAAGGGCAACTCATCCCTACAAATAACTTTGATGGAGATATATCTCTGCGCTTTATGTCGCCTTTTGAATCACTGAGATGTGGACATTATTGTGGAAAGCCGATATCATTAAATTTGTTTTACTGCCTACGTTTGTTTTGTTTAAACGCCCACTGAATGCGAATTTATAAACTCGATGACTGAGATTTAAAGGCGAACAATTTATTGGTCTTTTATTTTTACTTGACATTCTCGAATCTCGAATAGATGAATCCCTTTCTTTGTTTACAATTATATACTATAAGAAGGTATATTTAGAATGAAACATATTGTAATAATTATTAAAACCATGTAATGATAATTATGTATTTTACTTACAATTTGCCCATTGTGGTACATATTGCAACACAAAACAATGTGAGCTAACCATGATGGAGTTCATTATCATTACGCACTAACCTATTTCTGAACCGACAACTCTAAACCTACGTGCAGAATATTCTAGTTAAATGTTGGTAATGTTTGAATCATTGAACAGCATCTATTTGTATATTTAAATAGTGACAGGAGAAAAATATTTCACCCGAATATTAAGTTAGACAGAAATCAACGGATCTTACTCATTTTTAAACAGATTTAATTGGATAAAAATGCTCGAAACGTTGTATGGATTTGATGTAGACTGCAATTGATTAACTTTTCAATCACATCTAGACGCTTCGGTACGTTACAAAAAATACTACTTAATGCGATACTTTACATAAATGCGGCCGACCCTCTCGCTAACGAGCCAGTCATGAATATTCTTGCATATTCAACAGGATATGAATAACAATAATTCTTACCATTTTACAAGAAAGAGAACTTAAAATATTAACATTTACTTTTGGCGAAAATTACGTTTCAAGTATGTTTAATGTTATAACAAAATTCATTAAGTATTTTACATCTTGAAGAAACGTCACATTTTAATAACAGTTTATGAACTTCAAGCACTTTAATTAATCAGTACAAGAAACTTTAATGAAGATATAAATAGTGGAAGTATTTTCCAACTCAGTAGACAAATTATTAATGTGTTAATTAATTTCATAAAATCAACCCTCGAGCATTGTACAAACTTAACGGAACTTTGTCCGTATTTGTATTTAAAAGTGCATTATGAATCTCTTAAAGTTTCCGCAAATTAAATTTATTGTTATGAATTAACCCGCTCGCTTTAATTCATTTCAACTTCTTATGTCATAGATGTTAAAACATACTTATAAATCCTAATAACTTCACTTTTATTATAATTAAATTACACACATCATTTAGTTTCTTACTACCTACTACATTTTTAGTATTTTTAAAAGGATAATTTTAAACTGTTCACCAAAAATCGAAATATACACCTATGTATACATCTCTAAAATATTACTTTTAACCCCATCAAATTATTCTACTGCAATTGAACTACTTGGCCAACAAACTATGATACACCAAACAAATTCTAATTTATCACCAAGACATTACACTTTTTTATTCTACTGCGCAGTAAATATTCTCATAAAACAGAAATTATATTTTTCTTTCACAAAAAATACTGATTGTGCACCAATATTCCTAATTGTTACACATTATACATCTTAGTATCGGACCTCCATTTAAAACGGTTTTATACGACTTTTACGTTACTCTAATAATTACCATTGAAGAACAAATAATCAATTTCGTACAACGTTACTTCTAAAAAATACTATTATTAACCGACTTCAAAAGGAGGAGGTTCTCAATTAGTCTGTATGTACAATACTTATTTTTTTATGCATGTTCACCGATATTTTCGTAAATTATAGACGGATTTCATTTTTTTTGCTAGAGGTCACTTCTGAGGTGGTCCCATTTTAAGGATATCAGGGTTTGATGATGGGAAACCAGAGAAATCGAAGGGAACTTTCAAAAATTGTATGGGCGACTAGTGCGTTTATAAGTTTTTAAATATCTTATGTAAACACTTTAATTTAATAGTCTGGAGTAGGTCTGATGATGGAGCCCAGGTGCAATCGAGGGAAATCCTCAACGATTTACGGTGGATACCTTGTGTTTGAGTTTGATTATTTTGTATTGATAAGGACTTTACATCTAGATGGGTTGTGAATACCATAAGGGGTCTGATGCTGAAGACGTAGGATAGCTTTAAAAAACTCCTCAACGGTATACAGTAGCTACCTTATGTTTGGACTTTATTCATTTATATCGATGAAAACTTTGCACCCTTTGGCTTAAAATGGGACAATTTTAACTGTTCATCTAAAATTTAAATATACACATATATATCTCTAAAAAATTACTTTAACACCAAATAAGTGGAAGCCAAAAACATAGGCATCGGGCAAAAACGAAAACGGGGGCGTCAGACAAAGGCAAAACGCGCTTTATTTGTGCAATAATTAGAAAAAATACTGCATTGATTGAGCGGACTGACAATGTAAACATTGTAGGAGTAAGGACTTTGTTTAATATTTTGAATTATTTTGGTTTAAAACTGATTAGAACAAAAACATTTTTTAGGTAAACATTACATTTTTTAGTGTATCTGCTTTTGATTAATTAAACTACATTAGCCATTAATTGGTGTTTGATTTTAATATATTTTGCAGTACATTATCTGAAGTAAAACTAAAAAATTAAATGCATCTTTTATAATTAGGTGTGACATTATTTTTTAGAAATTGCAACTGTTATTAAATAGGTGCCCATTATAAGATATTTTGATGAACAAATTTTGGTGCACAATTAGTATATATGGCAAATGAAAGGCAAAAATAGCTGAAGAAAACTTGAATAAATTGAGGCAAGGTTAAATACGACCCTTTTTAAAAGGGCACATAATTATTTAAAATATATTAAATTCACTAAAGTACAAAACAGTTTAGTTGCATTCCGATAGATGAAAAATGTTTGAAAATTCTCATTATTTCTCCATGTTTCGTAGAGTGAGCCCACGTACAATTTTGAGCGGATGTGCCGTTTTCGCTCTCACAAAACTCGTTAAAATCTAATAAACTTGCTTCTTCATTTTTATGTTCCAACGCTTGACGTGATGATAAAGATCGCGTTACCATAAATATTGACTTGAGATTGCTTTTTATGTACGTAACCTAATTTTTCAGAGGTTGACCCTCTAATTTACTGAAGTCATTGGACCTCAACTTATATAAGCGAAAAACAAACGGAACTCTGTTTTCTCTATGACAATGAATTTACTTTGTTCAAACATAATTTAAATTCGGCGTCTGCTTCTGTTTATTATAGCACAATTATTAATTAACGTTTTTAATACAATCGTTTGTATGGCCCGAAATAAATCAGGCGATTACGAATTGAATATTGGCAAGTAGATTACATTGTAATTGCCCTGATCGCGGCGCTTGACGTTAAATTAAATTTGAATTATTGCCCAAACGCCTATTAATTTAGACCTGTACGGTAATTGTTCACATATTGTACATTATCATTTTGCCTTACTGTGCTCATCTGATTGAATTCTAATATAATCCAGTAAACGCGCCTACATAAAACTGATCATTTGCATAACAAAATTGTAATTAACGATAAGCATCATCAGCATGTTATAATTATTAAATGACCAATACCTCATTTTAGCTATGTACCTAATATTATACAAATGTACAATGTGATTAATTATAATTAGGCTTATTAATGATTAATCTAATACAGATTCTATACACTAATTAAATATACATTAATAGATAAATGACCTCCACGTCAAACTATCAATCCTTTTACCTCAAATGTCACTATTTCCTCGACGCCGTACACCGTAGGTTAAATCATTGTCAATTGTGGTATCGTGTCATGTCCTTACAGAATAGGTAAATAAATCGTTGTTATCGCGGCCGGTGTAATGAGAGTTACATACATTCAGTGCTGGCTGACAGCCGCTCATGTCTCACCCTGGCGGTTAGCAAACCAAATCACGCGATACGCTTCGCATTTATAAGCAGAAGCCTTCATAATATCGTCCGACATTGGACCATTACGTGCTTCTCTGACTTACATTTGAACTTCATTAAATTTTACAGTCCAACTCGGTAATTACGATTCAAAAAGCCAGGAATTGTGATATTTTGATAAATAGGTTAAGTTAACAACAAAATTGTAAATGCAAATTGAATACAACACAAGTGGTGCTTTCGTGACTAACACGCCACTTGAACGATGTTAGGTTTAACATTATTATGTTGTTCAGTTTTTCCAGCACAATGTCAGTAGTCAACATAAACACACTTTTAACTCTAAATTAGTCACGTCCTTTTTTCCGTACCGTTTTATGCGAGTTTTATTCTGTCACGGTTTTGTGATTAATTGTCAACTTAAAACTGAAGTTAAGGTAATGGTCGAAGAGATTTACGATACGATTTTTAGAAATATTTTCCGTACCTACCTATCCACATTTTACAGCAGAGAGTTTAATTTTTTATGTAACGGCGGACGGGAAGTTAGTTCGAGAGGAGCCTCGTGAATGTGTTACTAGCCTTTAAATGAGGGGAGGAAATATGGTCATCTTTGATAAACCAAAAAATATACAGATTGGATCAAGAAAGGCAGGATGGGGAATATATTCTTTCTACATGCTCATCATCTCCAGATAATATAATGTACCATCTGATTAGAAATGTAAAAAGTTATTGCTTTTCATTAATTTTCTTTAGAGGTTGTACTATTTATATAACATTACACTTCATCAACTACAAAACACACTATCCACGAAAATACAACATAAAATCAAGTTACTTTGTGGCATATAATAACATCGTGACCTTTTCCGGAAATGGTTGATACCTACTTTTCATACAATAGATATTAATTACGCTCAATCATATTGGATTCAAATCTATCATATCTATATATACAATTATAATATATAATGATAGTTTTAACGATAATGCAGAAGCTTAAATGTTGTAGTGGTCACTAAGCGAGTCGTAGATAACCAGCCTATAAGTAATTTAGAACTCGAAACTCGCGGCCCATAACATTCAATCGTCGGTGCGAGGGGAGAATTTTGATGACCTGGAAGAAAAGTTTGCGTCTGAACACTCTGTATAAATCCGCAGAGTCATGTTGGGATTTCCTAAATCGTCTCTTTTATTTATTGCGTGGCTATAGTATAGCGAGTAGCCATTTAGACGACGCCGTGTTGCCCGTACGTGATAGTTTTCACGAAAGAAATACGTTTTCTCTATACAAAACTGAGTAATTAATCACAGATTTGTCCCGGTCTGCGAAATTCTCGCTGTGAGTAAGGTGGCGCAAATAATTTCACGGCGACACCGATATCATTGATTTTGTAACTCTACACGACCCCGTGCAAACATCAACACTCATAACTTTTCCAAGAAGCTCAAATACGTATAAAGAATATTTAAGTACAGATTTATTTCTTACTTATCGTGTACTTTTATAAAGATTCGATAACACTGTCAAAGTATGCATGTTTACAAAAACTCCAATGTTTTCATCGAGAGCGATTACGTTGTGGGATTTTACCATATAATAAGTATATATAAAATTACGTAAAGGTTTTTTTTAATTAATTAACATATAATTAATGAGTAAAGATTTAAAAGAAAATTCTCATATTATTTTTTATTAACTCGATTTTCAAGGCAGAAAGTAAGTAAGCTATTTTTGATGTAGCAGTTATTAATAATTCGCTATAATAATAGCGTAGGTATCTATACCAGAAATATGCAATAAAAATGTTCCACAAAATTTAGCAAAAAAGAAAATTAATTAAAATTCTACTTTATAATATATCAAAATAGACGAACAACATGCCACGCCATAGTTATTTCAACCGTAAACGTAGGTAATTCTTTAATTTTCAAATATCTCATCATGAATTCTGTTCACGCAGTATTAATTATGAGCTCACATTGCTGCCATTTTATAAAATTCATTTATCAAACGAATAATAGAACAGAGTAGAAAGTTAATTGATTCGCGCAATTAACTTTACGTGGACTTGGTGCAGGATTAAATTTTAAATTAAAAATTGCAGGACCCTTATTTCGAAGACGTTAAATTTAAATTTATACTCTTGCTAGTACTTTTCAAAAATAGTTTATGATACAGGTTACCTCGAACGGAAGCCAATTCTTATCTACGAATCCCTCGTAACTCTTAAGTGTACGTACTTTCACGAGATGGTTACGATTATAGACAGGAATTATACACAATTATAAATATACATTTTATTTTAATTAATTTGAACAGACAACGAATACAATGGAAAACGTAATTTGATAGTAATTTATTTGTGGATCAAAGAATTTATGTGTGCAAAGAGGGCACTGAATATAATAAAGATTTTATTAAAATCGCTTGTCAAATATTTAATTATGAAATGTATATCCCAATATCGATTGTACGGCGGTCGAAATTGTGTATTTAAGTATATCATATCTTGTCTGTGAAAACGTTTCTTTTGAGCGATATGTGCATTGAAAATGAGTCGAAAAGCATTGCATCACGAGCCGATAATGTAATTTTCGTAGCTATTCCATCGTATCGTGTCTTTAGAAATCTTTTCAGTTGAAATGTGTCCAGAGCCGAACTTGCGGAAGTAGCGCCGTCGTTGCTTCTGGCTTTCCCATCTAACTTTTATTAGCGGCTTTAATTCAAATGAAAGCTTTCTTAAGAACCTACTCTTGAAAGTTGTAAAATTTCACACGTTTTATTACGTAACAGTAGTGGATTATTTAAACTGAGAGCTTGAATAGTTACTGAAACAGTGCTGTAAGTATTAAGATGCACAATACACACTAGCTTTTAGCTGACGTGTCGCAGTTTCCATCTTAAATTACGAATTAGTAGTAAATTAATGGAAGTTCAAAGTGATATGTCCCCAGTTTCATTGTATGTGATACCATCATACTCTCTTTATTTAGATGATTATATTTATGTAACTTCTTCTATACACTATAGCATTAATTTTAAAGCCATGTTGTGCAATGATAATATGCATAACAGACAACGTCGCAAAATAAAATAAATATAAAGGTGACAGTAAAAACGTGGCGTCAAACAAAACGATATGCAACGTGTGCTTAGCGTCCCGCCGGGTAATAAACTGCTTAAATTTTATTAGCCCGGGGATGCTCATAAAATTTAAGCAGTTTATTACTTTACAGAACAAAAGTTAGTTCGTGTTAAAGCTTATGGAGTTCCCCCTAAACAGCTTAACAATAGCACGGCAGTGATAGTTAAAAACTCATATTATTTTAACGCGGTCTTTATGCGTTAGCGTATTTGTTTAACTTAACAATTTGCAACTATTATTTCTATATGGAATAGTATTTACGGTAGTTTTAAGGAAATTATAATTTATTTAATTCGATTTACGCTAAGCCAACACGGGCATGAAGTAATAGCATCTCATCAACGACGCCATTGTGTTTTGTTCGGTTGTCGGTAACTGGAGAAGGCCCATTTTTTTCCCACCCTCCTTTATTCTATCCTTTTGCATTTTGTCACTAATCCTCTCCTTATTTTTCTATTTTAAAGATCGACAGTCTTTAAATGTCTGAAGTCAAAAGAAAGAGTAATCATTCATACAATATCTTCTCTCTTAATTTCAGTTACAAATAGGTGAAAAGAACTCTTTTTAATATAAAACATTAACTATAGGACATTACACAAAAATTTTAGAGATATGTAAAAATACATTTTGATAGGTTACACATTATCTGCTATAATATTATAAGTTAACTTTCAAGTTGATCCATTCCTACAGCGGGTAATTTGTAAAAATGACACTGTGACAATGTTAGTACAATCCGACACTTGTCACATCACTAATGACGTGGAAAATCGCGTCCGCTTTGCAACGTTATCGATGAATAACATTTTCTATTACACAATTCAAAGTCAACTCAGTTTAAGCCCCAATTTCATGTTATGTTTGCAGATCGTTTCAATACATGACTTCAATAATTTTAGGTATTTCTGACTCTTTAAATAGCTTTTAATTTACTTTGTTTCGCATATTCATTTAAGTACTATATAAGGTTTTATCAATGGTTAAAAATACGAAGAACATTACATAGAAAGTACTTGACTAAAAGTCAGTGCTGAGCTCAGTGTGAAAAAATACGTTTTTAACACGAATATCTCACTTTTATCCTTTTTTATCCCAAGAGTATATTCATATGTATGTTAAAATAACCCGGCTTTATGTACTGAGGCAACATAAAATACTTGTAGCCTTGACGAAAACGTATACATTGATACCACAAAAGCGTAGGGAACGCTAAGATTATACGCCTGATTAAATATTTTCGCTCCAATGCAAATAAAGGTTGCAGGGGGGAAATTCTCTTGCGAATATTTCAATTCTATATTTATTTGTATCCTTACTCTGACAACATATACTTACGCCGGTACGCACATTATAAATAACGACATCGATGACAAATATTAGACTCAAATAAGGACATAAGTAATCCTAACCCAGAATGTTCACGAGGCGAAATTACGTTAAAATATGACCATTCTAATCTAGTTTTGGTAATAAAACAGGGATTTAGGGGTGACATTAATCGGATTCTTTAATTAGTGACGTAGTATAAAAAGGGTAGACGAGGGTTGCAAATGTGACATTATTATTGCTCAATGAAAAAATCGAGGCGATGCCGTGACTTTCCGACTGTCCAAATGACAAATTAAAAGCGCGTGTGAGCGGCAAAAACTGCATGCCATGTCGTTTAGATATTATGTGGTCATTCGTTAGGGAAACCCTTCTTAAAATAACTAATTACGGTATCATTACAAGTGTAAATAACTGACAATCATACAAGGTAGGGATTCTAATGAAATTCGAAGCAAAATATTTTTAAACTTTGGGTGTTAATTGAAGTGCCTGGCTGAAAATTAAACTTCAAGCTCCGTTTAAAGAATGACCCGTTAAACAAATCTCTACTAATTGAGATGTAATTGCTGAAAAGATTAATCGAAAGCTTAAATTGGAATAAGACAATTTAATTTTATAATTTGTGAGTGACACAAAATTGGGCGATAACGGTTCAATGACTATATTTTATGACTTAAATATATCATTGACCTTATAATTGTCATTCAATACAATTGTTGGTTTTTGAATAACAAAATAATAAATGTCAAAGACGTTTCACCTAGTTAAAAAACACTTCGCCACCATTCAGCCATTCAGCGATTCAAACAATACATTTACCAATTCTAAAGAAACAGCTCCACTCTTGTTTTTAGATTAAAAAGCGTGACTTCAAAAGAAAATATGATTGAGTTTGTGAATTGTTTAAAAAGTCCTTTAGGGTCCAATGTTTATTTATAAAGAAGTAACATGCGATGGAGCTTTAAAGAAATACTTTTTACTTGTAAATATTAGCCCAATTTTCGATACTAAGAAAGGATAGAAGGGACGACGTTTAAAACTATATGAGGAAGTATAAGACATGGGGAGTATTGTGTATCGATAAAGCATTATCGAAGTAAGGGCGTAATATAGTGAATAAACCGTACATAAACAGGAAGGAAGCTATGGGAGACTACCGCGGTGTTCAAAATTGCTCACTCACTATGAAGGGCTGCCACTAAATATTTTTCAAATGTGCATTGAAAAATTGTTAATTTGTTATAGTTTTTAAAGTTTTCTGGTTTTTAAGTTCTCTGAATTTAAAGTTCTCTGAATTTTCACTAAAAAAAGATATCATCGACAACGTCCTATTGAACGATGAGTTGGCGTACCGAAACCCTTATAAGGATTTTACGGTCCTTTTAATAGAGAATGAGGTAAAGAATTACCCTAACCACTCCTTTATTTTATTCTCTATTCCCTTTGATCCATCATATTCTTTCTCAATTTCATTTGAAAACGCTGGTAACGTATTCCTATGGCTATTTAAGGCAAATCGATTATCATTAAAAGATTAAAGAAAAATATTATTTAAAACATAGCATTAAATTTCAAAATCATAAGCATTTTCATGTTAAATCTTTAATTTTACAAGAGAAGCTACATTATATTAAATATTAACTTATAAGGTATATCTATAAACAACGTATGCAATCAAGGAATAACATTCCTACGGGAAATTGTTAAGCTCCAGTATGGTCACGGAAAAATGCTTGTTCAGCTTATTAAAATGCTTCGAACTTTCTATTGAAGCTGAACTTTTATTCATAAATACTAATATACCTCATATTACAATATTGAGTCTTATAAATACACGAAACGCATATTTTACCGACCTTATAACATCAGTCGTCATGCATACTTGCATTTACTTTTTTTTATTTTGCCTTGGTTAGAAATGAACGTCAAATAAACCATCTTTTTGTTATATCTTTAATAAGATACTACTAAAGGAGGAAATGTATCAACGAATTTATTATTTATTTATTGATCCAATAGGTAATGTTATTTTTTACGAAATGGCCGTATGATTTTTTATTAAAAAAAATGAGGATGTTTAAATGACTAGTTAATGAAATTCAGCGATTCAGTTAAATTTAAGCTACAAAGAAAAATGTACAAGATTGAATTGTAATGTACTGATACCGTACTTATAGTGTTTTCATACTTCAGTTAATAATAAACACAATCCTTAATAATAACGAATAACTCAAGGGCGTTAACCCTACACTATAACGCGGCGCGGCGTCTCAAATATTACATCATAAATCTAGGGCGAGGCGGATCGCTGTCGCCTGTCGATTATCACTGGAGAAATGATCCCCGTCTGCCTTCATTCACAGATGACAAAAGATAGCGATCGCCAAAGTGCTCTGTAACAACAACAGATACGTTTTATTCGGATATTGAAACAATTTCATTGTAATAATCGATAGAGTATGAATCGGATTTTCGATTCGAAATGCGAATGAAGTTAACTTCGTGGATAAAGCAATTGTGTAAAGTAATAATGATGTGTAGATCTGGTATAATACTTTTATAACAACTTGTAACGTTTAATTAAAAACTTTCTTACAAACCTTAAGAATGGATAGATACACTGTGTGGACTTTTATTATTTTATTTGGCTACGTTCCGCGTCTAACCAATGTTTTGATATTTAAACGGATATATTGCGTCTGGAAAACATGAATAACCTAATCATAAAAAATCATTAAAATCGAAATCGTCGTTCTCAAATTATAAGTCATGTAACGAAGCAACTAGGTGGATTTCGTTGTATTATAGATACATAGATTTATCTGTTGTATTCAGTGAGCAATTAATCTAGAGCGTTATTGGAGCAAACCCAGCAAATACTATGAAGCAAGGGAATATCATGTTAATTAGTTTTTGGGACTAACAGCGATACTAGCTAGTAACTCAAAGGCTTTCGCATATTTCGGCTGACGTTGGCTTAGCTCCACTTTAATACACACTAGCATCTTGCCACGTCTTATCTTCACACAAGCGATATCCTCAAACTGTTTTAAACGAAAAACAATTGACAATCGCAGTTAATTAGAACTCGCGATTAACTCATAACTAGTGCCAGATGACAGAGCTTTCAGAATACAGTTGGTAATCGGATAGAGGCTTTCAACGAAAATTTCTACCTCTTTTAATAAAATGATGTCGCATTTGCAAAGCAGTTGACAGTCGCCAGTTGTGATTCAATTTATTTTCAGGTTAATTATTTACATACGACACGCTCGTGCGGCCGCATTATGTCGCTCCTGCGAATATCCGTAATTAATAAACCCAATGACTGTATAAAATACGTTAAAACAATAGTCTTTTGCAATTTTATAATTCTTTTACTTTTGATTAATTTACAATCGTTGCGTAATATATAACAAAGTCCCTTTCTTCTGTATGTCCCTATGTGTGCTTAAATCAATTCTTTTATCAGATCAAGTGATTCGAGAGGCAGGTGCATATTTCCTTTCTTCCTTCCTTGAACAAAACATACATAAATTAGGGTAAAACCGCGGACGCGGCTTGTTTCTTCGTGAAGCATTTTTAAATTATTATTGATCAAAAAAGAATGAATTTAAGACATTTTTTTGTATGATTTACTTGTAAATTATTCTTTTTGGAACATAATCTAACCGTATGTTTTTAAATTGTAAAAACAAGATAAATAAAACCGAACAACAAAATGCACAGCGAAACAAAACGACAAAGGCCGTTTGAACTGGATTCAAAACAAACGAGAAGTTCACCTGAAATATACTAACACTACGTTTCCATCAATGGTGAAAGGAGAAAGCGTAACAGCAATTAGATTGCCACCGGCAACTGTTAAGCACATTACCTGGAGCTCATTATATAGTCACGTTTGACAAATTCACTTACATTTTGTTCATAACGCCGGCTTCGGGAAGTTTGTAACTCTATTAGTTATACAATCAAGTTCAGGCTGGCTGTAGGTTGTAAACATCCCGGTTGTATACTTCAAGATTAAGATACGGCGATTCAGCTGGGAGTTGTACAACTTGAGAGCTGTTTAAGATTTATACGGGTTTCATATACATCACTTTGAACAGGTTAGCGGGATATCTCGCTCAAACTTCAACATGTGAATTTACATTATGTTCTTTTTTTCTATACACGGATACATTTTATAAACCCTTCGCCAGACTTTGACAAATGGAGCGTTCTCTGAGGATTTTTATGGGAAGTTTTTATAAAAATGACAACAAAGGAACATGTTAAAGCAAGTCTTTGAAACAAGGCTTTAGCTACGACTTGTTTTAAGCTACGTCGAAATGGTAATTCTTCTAAATATGTACCAAGATATTTTGAGTGAAAAGTTATCTTGTACTATGTTTTAAAAAGTAGCTTTTTAATATGAATACTTTAAAGAACACGTGCGTTTATTACAACGTATAATAGATTAACTTAATTTAAAATCGCATACTGTTACGTTAGATAAAGTTGAATAAGAAATAGTTTATTTAACATTATAAAGTTGACAACGAAGCCCATAAACACATTTAAACTAGCAAGGCTTGATATTGTGAAACGTATGAATACACCGTGAAACTAGATTAGTGTCAGGATCGCATATTCAAAGTGAAATTTTCTTAACATTTATGAAGTACAAATGAAGTGAGTAACTAGACTATTATCAATATAAAGAACAGGCTTTATATTTAAATCTTCATCATTGGATAACTAATAAGGAACTAGAACAATACATATAGTTTGTATTATTTTACCATGTTTCCTTACAGAAATGCCTTTAAAAGACAAAATGAAAAAGAAATCTAACATAAATATTAATATATATTTAAAGAATATAACTACAGTTTATTTCCAAGGGAAGATCCTTGGTTATCACAGAGACAGACTTCATAGTTCAATCTATTGATCAGAACATATTTTACCTTAATTTGTAAATTTTATACGCCTTGATCATATGTTTAAATTTTGTCGTATAATTGTCGTAATAACCTTGCATTCAACAACAATATTAATTTGGGCTGTGCCCAAATAAATAACTTGCGTGTCTGTGTGTTTTATTTGATTTTATGATAAAATACTAAACCATCGGATTTCTTGTCACGTTTTTCCCCATAGTATAATTGTCAATTGATATCGTCGCGATATAAATACCTAGACAGCTTATCACACACCGGCGCTCGTTAAAGGCAGCTTTTCAATCGGTCCGTAGTTGAAGAGAGCTTGATTGCGTATATTGCATGTACCAATTTGTTACAATTTACATTGAGGTGCATAAATGCGCGACGCTATTTATCTTGTAGCATCTTATTTAATAGCTTACTATATTTATCTTAAACAAGATTTTGACAAAAAGGCAATAATCGAGTTTATTTTCCCAGCCAGCGTTTACAAGCCAGTTTAGAAAACTTTAAATTTATCAATGATTCTCTTCTATATTATCCATGTATTATACATATAAACCTTCCTTAAGAATCACTCTAGGTCTCGAATATTCTTTATGTCAACAATTATAAATAATATCTGAAAAATTTAATAACATTTCAATCCCACCTACAAAAGATAATAACTTCTTATTAATTTACATATACGTACATTAAAACTCGAACGTTTCAGACTCACGAATAGATATCACTCGTTCAAAAGTTACAAATAAAGGATAACTTTATAAGATGTTTAATCCAGTATTTAGCTCGAAGCAGTATAAGATGCAAAATTAAGTTCTGGTTTTGGCCTCGAGCGGGGGATCACAATTAATCTTCCCTCTTAATCTTAAAAGTGCGCATGTGTACATAAATATTGTAAAATGTTTAAAACTGCTGTTTAAGCTAATATGTATTCCTAAAAGAACAGCGCTTGAGTATTAAATTAATTGTAAAGTTCCAACTATTAAATAAATAAATTACATAATCGTACCTACATAAGTATATAATATAATGTCGCTGATACATTACTTTAGAGGGCTCAGATAGCAGACATCAGTGGTGCCTATACTTGATGTGTGTTAGCAAATATTTCTTTGTATAGACTAGACAAAAATGTTATATTACGAGAGGTGCGATACGTATGCCTACGATTCACATACATTTAATATTATTTGAATTATTAAATGAGGTACCTACCTACAGCAGAAAACGTTCGAAGGTTAAATCCCAGTTTAATTTATCATAATCGACTGCCGTGTCGTATGTGAGGTGTTTCGTATTTTGTAATTTTCCTTAGCTATTAACTACACAACGTAATGAAAGAACATGAGCTTCACATTTACAATTAATCCATCAACATCTCATCGATCGTCGAAACTCGAATTTTCGCACGCGTCGGAGCGTGTAATGTGACTGAAAGTCTAACGTAAAACTTATATGTAGTAGAGATTGACTTTAAATAGAATTACACTCGCTCATTTTATCGGGTCTATTCTTTTTACTCTTATATTTCAGAAGATTTTGGTATAAACTATGGTATTTATGCTATAATTTATCTAAGTCAAGTATATGAGTAAAGTTTAAACGTTCTTAAAAAGAAGTATATCTACGATTACATTACGAAAACAGGAATTATTCTTGGTATACTTGTCGTTAAATAAATTTATATTACCCATTTAATTTATAACCAGGTGTAGTATTCACCGGTTATTATATTTGGCTCGCCAACGTACCACCACGTGCTACCGGAACGACGGTCTTATACAGACCGTCGCGGGCAACAGCTAGTCGTCTTATATAAGACAACTTGCTGTTGCCCGCGACTCCGTCGACGTGGATTTTCATATAAACTTTCTCCCGTTCCCTTGGGCATTTTGCAATATCCTTTTGCAAATAAACTTGAAGTTCACTAAGGTACCTACATGCCAAATTTCAAGCGTCTAAACCGCTTAAGGTTTAGATTTTTCATACAAAAGGTTTTTCCCGCTAATTCCCGTTCCCGCGGGAATTTCGGGAATTCCCTTCTTGGCGAATGCCTACGTCATAACATCTACCTGCGCTGCAATTCAGCCCGATCCGTCCAGTGGTTTGGGCTGTGCGTTGATAGGTCACTATGTCAGTCACCTTTGAATTATATTATAGATATAGATACGCCCGAGACATACAACACTCTACCCACATACACTACACCAGGATTGAGAAATACTTTTTCAATAATGTAATAAAATATACATGTAACATATATAATATGTTATTAGACAAAGTAGGCTTTTATTTAAGAAAATCGAATCAAGCAAAGCGTGGCCAACCCAACTTTATTAAATATAAGACATAGAATATCATTGGCCAAAAAATGCGATGAGCCCCTATAGAAAAACTCTCATAAAAGCAAAGTTGGCACACAGAACCCGGCTGTCGGGATTTTATGAACACTCGTAAGAAAAGAATCACAGATTCGTGCTGGAATTGTCGACGATTGATCGCTGTCACTATTTATTTTTCTTGGCACAAATCTTATTCTTACGTTACAATCACGGCTCCTGATCGAGGGTAAGGAATAAAGCCAAAAAACCAATAGGGAAAAAATATCCCAGGAGTTATAAAAAATGTACAGAGAAGTAAGGATTGCATTAATCTAAGAATAACATTATATACAACGAGGCACTTGCGTTTAATTAATTACTGATATTCACTACGACCTATAAGTTCGTTTGATGTTAGAATATCAATAATTAATTTTAACATTCCAATGCTTAATTTTGATTAATTAGTATATACTTATATACGAATATACTTTAAACAGAACATATAAACATTATTTACTTCATAATACGGTATATTACAGAAATAAATTTATGTTATGTTATTGATATTAAATTTTAAAGTGAAATGCTTACTTTAAAAATTAATATCAGTATACAGTACCTAATCTTATTTTTATCTTGCTTATTCATGTACCGACGAGAGGTCGTGGCAGGCGGTTCTCTCCTTCTGCGAAACAGTCATGTTGCAGAAGGAGAGGGCAGAAAGGATCCGGGAGGGCGACCCGCTCTCGGATCCTATCCGCCGAAGGAGGCGAGGGCAGAGAAGGAGCCTCCTCCAGCCCTAGTGGGGGTCCCGGGCGGCGTAGACGGGGGTCGCGTCGCCCACCAAATGTCTGGTGTTCTGGGTACACCACGACGTGGAGGGGGCGGGACAGATAGCTCTTCCTGTCCCGCCCCACTGGAGGAGGCGGCCGCACCACAAAGCGGCCGCCGGCGCCTGGCGGGCTTGCGGAAGATTGCTACGTCCTCAGCAAGTCCGTCGTAGTCGGTAGGGCCCTTCTGGCGAGTCCGACATAACCGCCTCCTTCTCCTCCGAGGAGGACGCGGTATCCGTAAGTGCATTTCCCCCCGTCAAAAAAAAAGCTATTAAATTATAATCTGTATTTTACTGCCCTATAGGTAAGCTTTATTGCAGAAGAAATTTAAAATTTGTTTTATAGTTTTTCATAAAAGAGTGACAGTTACAAATTTTTTGGAAATTGTCATTTGACCACGATCACAAGCGAGATGTATGATGATCTTAATTTAAGTTAAAGAAGTGAGATATACTGTTCTTAATTATAATTGTCTATGTTGTCTTAAAAGAAGAGAATTCATTAAAATTATATAATGTAATAATTTTATTTCAGTCGAAACCTGCACAGAAAATCAAAAACACTGACATCTATCGGTAGGATAATGTAGTTTCATGAATCTTCACAAACTTCGCTGTTTGCTGCAACGTGAAAGCTTATGTCAGTTCAATTTGTGTATCTGATACAAAATTCCCTCGATAGATGACATCTTGAAGAGATTTTGAATATGTGATATCTAAATTATAAGTAAAATTATTATTTACAACCATATAAATTAATTATATTTACAACTATTGCTATACAATATAAAATTGTGTACACTTATTATTTTTAAATAATGAATAGGTATATTCAGTGGTAAGCATTTTATATTATAACGGTACAATAATATTATCAAGAGAGTTAAGTCAGTTCAAGTACATAAATTATTCTAAGGTCCTCTCAAGTTCAGAGTAATGGCTAACCTATAAACCCTAAGTAATTACCCGATCTAGCGTGTGCAGATAAGTGATCGGAATCCCAAACGAACGGTCTATATTCATAATTTATAAATGCTTATCTTCGCATAAGGTACATAATTTCTATAACAAACGTATATTTCATTATAAACATTTTCATTTAATATATTACTTGCATATTTTTACCTATAGGACTGTTTAATACTGTTTATATGAGTAGAATAGAGCTAAGTTCTCTTTAATATTACATATACAGTGATTATGCAACGCGTAAATGGCCTAAATAAATATTGTGGCGGATTTCCAGTTACATTGTACTGTCCTACTAAGGTTTAATAAAAACCGTTTTATGCGATCCAACTTTTTAAAAGACGAACAAAATCAATGAAGTTTGGCAACACGGAAAAAATTTTAAACTTTTTCAGCGCTTATAGCGCTTTTTTCACAAATTTTGTTTGTATAATCGTTTTTTTATTAATATTAATTAATCATCATAGTAAGGGAAGAAAAAATAATAAGTACTTATGAGTACTATTATAATAGTTATTAACATTAATAATGTAGTTACTACATAAAACTAAAGCGTACGCGCATTTTCGCTTTCCAAATGCAAGACTCGATTTTTTCATACTTAACGATATTTTTTTGTATTTAAATCGAAACAAAATATAACATAAAGGTATGTGGTTAGACAATAAATAGAACGAATAGTATATCTTATAATGTAACTACTAATTCTCTGAAATAAATATCTTTGTTGTCGAACCGATTCATTGTACAGACAGCGCTTTATGCTTTACGGGGCGCTTACTTGTGAACGATGTTGTCCGCTGAGGCGGCAGCCCTGACGCGAAATAGCGAATAGCGAATAGCGATTAGTTTCAGGAACAAATCGTTCCCTCGCGGCCGTATCTACCTTGTTTGCTACGTCAAATACTCAAAACAGTGTTGAGACGACATAATGGAATATAAACAAAATCGATAAACGCCATTTAATTACAGGGGATTCTAAGCATTGTAGGTGAGTAACGTTTGCTTATATAAGGTTAAAAGGTTTACGTAGTAACGATGGGTTCCTTTTGGAAGTCGCTTCTTTTTATAAAAAAAATATGATTTATGTTTAAATTAAAGCACTGGATGTAAAAAATCACGTTTCAAATTATACATCGTGTCAACGATATTATATTAAATATCATTGCATCAGTTTAAATTTAGAATTACTATTTTATTATCATTGCATGTTTGTTTACATAGTAGCAATTAATGTTGATAAAATTACTCGTGTAGGAGTCGATTATCTATCGAACCTTCCGCTTTGAAATACCGTTATCTAAATGTTTAATTGTTTATTTAATTAATAACCAGGTCCCAGAGTCTTTTTTATATTTTTTCTTAATGCGCATCCTCTTTGCGCATGTTGCAATTCTTCTATATTTTACAATTAAAAATACGTTATTGATTTATACATATTATATACCTACGTTATGTGACTATGACCGTGTAGATAAAAATAAGCTTTGATAATTCTATTATTTTAAACATATTTTTAATCTTTATATTAATGTTAAATCTGATTTATTACCAAACATTTCTATGCATACACTAATCAGTTTTCAGTTGTTCCACGTATGATACAAACTGATCTTTTTTTCGACCATGACAATTGCAAATAATTTAGTTGTATATTATTATTTAGTCTAATTTAAAAATAATTTTTAAAATACGTTTCTACCAACGTTACTTCTTCGTGGTTCATAGTTATATAGGTGTGTAGTTCTAATGAAATATCTAAAACTTAACATTTGGAGGAGAAAGTTTGATTTTGTGATAAAGCCTTGGCGTTAAGCGTTATTAGACCGGATATTTGTGAGATACGATGAGCCTATTTAAAATTTCCTTACATTCAAACCTTCATAAGTATATTAAAATATAATTAATTGGGCACTAATTTTAATTTAAATATTATTTATTAGTTATTTTATCCGAAAATAATTTTGTCCCGGGAAGGGATATAATAGTCTTACTTTTCGCTTTTAAAAATGCATCCAAAGCTGTGGGTAATTCCTTGTAATTAAAAACAATTTCTGAGTGTTTGTAAAACATTAAGCCGTAATAGATAGGTATGTCTTCAAAGACTGTTTGGATATAAACGTAATGTTTGGTAAAACTCAGCTGTGTTCGTTTAGTTGAAGGTTACGCTTGTATAAGGATTAAATTGCTCTCTTCTTATCCGACTTAATATTAAGTCTTATCCAGTTTAAGATTATAATCATTTTACTTACAGTTTATTAATTTTATCGCAATTATCATCAATTATCAAGTGGCTCGTTTGCCCCTATGTTATAAAAAAATTATAAGTCTACTATCGCTTAGCTCCTGGAGGAATACTAGGATTTAAAGTATCGTATGGGTTAATCGTAGGTGGTCTTATATATCTGAATGCCAAATTTCATCCAAATTCGTACGGTAGTTTTCGAGTGTAACAGTAGCAAAAATCGAGACATAGCAACTAATAATCTTTGAATTTAGTATTATTATAAGCAACGATTTATTTCTATTAAACTTTCAGTCCCAATAACAGATTCCCTTTTTTAATATGAAAAAAGTTTATTAAGAGTGATTGCACTCTTATTAGTTCACGGACTCTTGACAAAATCAAACCCATTTAAATTAATTTTATTACTATCTCAAATTATATCTATTTGAGTTAAAATATTTAAAAAAAACCCTAATTTAGAAAAACTATTTTCAGTTTAATTTTCAATTGCATTCAGCGGTCAGCCACAAACCAAGGCGTTTTATAAGTTAGAACTTGGAGGTCATTTCTAAAGTCACTCACCAAACTGTGATGTACGTAAAGTAAATCAACAAATATGACCGTAGAAAGAGCTTGTTTCTCATAATTACATAAATAATAAAGCAGATTTGTGCAAAGCCCAAGCATTGTAATTCAACACGCTCTCTATTTCTTTCAAGTCGTATAAATTTACAATAGCTCGACGAATTAAGACTCGAATAACAAAAGCATTTCATTTCTTTAAAGCTTTTTGAGTGTTAATTGAAACCATAGTAATGGACTTTACAATCAAGGCTTAAGTATTTATTACGTCACCTTGTATATTTTATGGGGGATAGAACTATAAAAATCTAAACTTTTATCACTAAAATTACGTAAGCACTTAAAATAGTAAAAATGGGTACACCTAAAATAAGTTGAAATTTGTAACCTATTTTACCGGTTTGTTGTGCACAGACAAAACAGATATTATGTCAGAGTCGTTGTACAGTAGTCGTTGTTTTACAAATATAATTAAATTGTAAATGTCTCTACGGCTACCAACAGGTATGTAAAGATGACGAGCTGTGTATTTCATTGATTGCGCTAATTTCTTAAACTGAAGGTTGTTTAAGTGACAATATTTTGGTATAGAATAGTTTCAGTCATAATTAGTGCTGTAGGCTACCCCTTAAGCATGAGGTACTCGGAGGGGCTCGGCAAATAGTAGAAAATAAACTACAAAATAAACAAGTCAGTTTGAATCCACACAGTTGATATTATGCGCTTAATACCCATACTAAAAGTGGTTTAGTAGCGCGTCTAGAAAGTTTCCAGCTAAAGGCAACGTAAAGTAATCTCGAGATGATGTTGAGAATATTTTGGCCTCATTCCAAGTTTTTGAACAATGTCGCTTATAAAATGTGGTTGAGGTTAGACCAGTCAATAGACTAACAGGGTTGAATTCTTTATGGTACCTAACAGAGTTTACTACATCTTATTAGATGCTATCGGTAATAAAGAACGTACCGTCTACGACAAAGTACGATGAAAAACGCATTCATAATAACAAATTATCCTAACTCAAAAAGATTAAATATAATTTTCATCTATCTACAGGAATCCTAAATTAATGATTATTTTTAAAGATTATGCTGAAAATTCGTTCTTTGAAAATCTTTCAAATTATAATGCCGAAAAAATTACTATTAATGTGTAATATGTGTATAAAATTAAAATTAATATAATTGTGTTTCTATTGTATAACGTACTTGTTATGCCCCCCGGGTTTTACCTGTTTAGTTCCCGTTCCCGGGACAATACCGGCATTTAGTGTTAATCCTGGGTATCACCTACATACCAAATTGCAACTAAATCGGTCGAGCCGTTTTTGCGTCAAATAATAATAAACATACAGCTATACACACATTTACACACACTTTCTGATTAAATAATGTTATATAACCTTCATAGTATTAGTTAAGTTACTCTAATAAGAGTTACACCTCAAAAACGCAAATGTTACTAATTATGCTGACTATTATCCTGGCACGAACAGTATAATAACTAATATTACGTATAATATTACTTTGAATGACAAACTTACAAACGCCCTGCGAAATAACCGTTATTTTTTAAAAAACTACCGTGATATATCTAAAAAGGTCAAAATCTGTCCGTAAACAACATAAGTCACCCCAATATAAAATAGTTATCAGCGATTTAAAGTTCTAACCGGGCGGCTCAAAATAATCGTCAATTATAATTAACAATATGTATTATTTAAATATGTATATATATATTCATATATAAATATGTTCGTTTGTAAAAATTAAAACAGTTAATAGTCAAAAAATTTAAAACGTACATTTTCAAGACGACGTTAATTTCTCTTTAATTTTTATTTTATAGTCAATTTAAAATATGTAATAAGTTTCATGCCAGTAATTATTGTGGTATAATTAAATAGGATCTTATAAGTCAACAACTCTGCCATAGTTTACTTTGGAATTTACTTTATCAGGCTTAATAAAACAAACTATGTTTCTACAAATGTACACATTATATTGTAGTATCAAAATAGTATATATATGAACAGTTGTAATTAGGTGCTAGGCACGCAGAGTCATAATGAGTGTATAATTAAATATTTACGTCTTAAACTATAAGTATAAAAGCATGTTCGTCGGATCGGATTCATCGATGGGTGCGTGTTTTGCTTAGGAGTTTTTAGCCCGGCTATATTAAGTATTTATAAACCTTCAATATAAGTCATGGTCCATTCAATATACGCTGGGCTCTCAAATGTACGCAATGTGTGACGTAAACGACATGACTTGAGTGAGCTTGAGAATAGTCGAGGCATCGCATCGCGCAGCGGCATCGATCCGTTGCGCGCGCATTGTCGCCATCCCAGCTACAGCACAGTAGGACAACCATTCGAATACTAAATTCGATGGAAATGAAACTAAATAGTGCTTAGTGATCCCCATTAAGAATAATCTGAGACTCCCGTGGACACTGGTTAGGATACAGCACAGGTTAGTTCGTTACCTTTTATATGTTACAAGAAACTCTTGTACCATATGAAGTACTTGTGATGTTCTAATTTAGTAATTTTCTATATGATTTTTTACTTGTCTATCTCTCATAAATAGATTTTAGTAGCAATATTAATCATATTATTTTTGTATAATCATAAGTTAGGCTATAGGAAACTGCAGATGAAACGCTTCGTGGAAAAGGCGTAGACAGCGATCGATTATTTTCAATATTGTTTAGATTTTTCTTAAACTTTTAATGTTATATGAATATTCATAAGGATATTTTCATATGTATCTAAATTAAGCCTTTAAATGTTTTTTTCCCCTTACACATAATGCAATATATTATTAATATACCTACGCGACACATTATTTTTTATTCAAACAAACAAATGCTTACTCAGTATTAAACAAGTAAATTGTTGAATTTATTTATGGGAAACGTAGACAAACTATAAATAAATGTAATCCAATTTTTAAATAATATTGAATTTTAACAATAAATAAGCACTTTATCTCCATATAAAAGTTATTACTATTTCTTGAGAGCAATATCAATCGAAATGAGGACGTAGGAGAAAAATTTAATATCGCCGATTGTGTGATAAATGCTTACGTTGCAAAATCTTATGATAAAGGTCAAGGCCTTTGCTCGAGATTCAATTTTCAAAAACATTTATCTTTCGTAGGGCTTGTAGTTTTTATAATACAAAGACACATATATGGGAATTATGAGGTATTTGACGATTTGTATAAATTATATTTCTTTTCCAAATAATGGGTAGCATTGCTTTTAAAGTTTAATTAGAAGGTACTCAAATTAATGTACAAGCCATTAAACAATTCTTATGATTAAGCTGTTTAACTTTTAGTTCAAATTTATTGTTTTTCTCTCCTACATTTTTTTCATCCAAGGTACAACCATAGAAAGATTGCCCTACTTATCTACACTGAACATTGCTGCTCGGGAAAAAATACGCTGTGATTAGTCGTAAGACTCTACCCCGTCATCGATACCATAGCAGACTCCTCTAAAAAGGTTTTTGTGTAGTCTATTTTCAAGATATGAACATTCTATTTAATTTTATGTCAAACAGATATGTCGCCACATATCCGATGGCGCCGGGAGGCGGACGCCCCCAAAGAAAATGTCACCATCAGCACGATGGCTCCAGGTTAGTCATATTTTCTTTAGATATTGCTCTGTACACCAATTTATATTACTATACCACTGAGGGAAAGTTGAACGTTTAAATGGATTATTAACTTAGATTTTATTTTTATTTTTCAAAGAATAAAGAAGTTAATAAAATTTCGCATATTAAAGTTATTCTAATTAAATATCGTTGTACGATTATTCTCGAAACCTCATATAAGATTTTTGTTAATAAATATAACAACATTTCAAATCATTGATGCTGTTCTAAATAAATGTATATTAATAAGGAACAGCAAACGGCAACTCCACGATACCACCAATGTCTACGGAGCCCGGGCCACCTTCTTCGACGACCACCCAAGAGAGCTTCGTCGAGAAAACAGAAGACTTGGCCCGAAAAATGAACATGGAACCATGGCAGCTCGTCGCTATACTAGTGGGTTAGTATTTACACGATTTTTTTGTTATAAAACAATAACTACTAAAGTTACAACAACCTATTTTTTACTATGTGTGGATTAAATAGAATGACTTTGCAGATGACAAATTATATGCATTACTATTGTAATAAGAAGATATTCTAATTTGGTTCATTAGAAAACTTCCCTAACATTATATCTGAAAAGATTGCAATTGCCTTTGTCTCTCAAGATTACAAGTAGATAAAGATTCATTATAGACATATAGACCATAGCCTTTGGTTGGCTGCTTTAAACTCAATACAAAAAATTCCTTACGTGGTAACCAGGTGTGGGAGTAGTGGTCCTGGGTATATGTTTCTGCTGCATACGACGGTGTTTCCGCAAGAGACGATCCAAGGATGGCAAAAAGGGGATGAAGGGAGTCGACTTCAAGTCCGTCCAGCTGCTTGGCTCAGCGTACAAGGAAAAGGTAATGTGATTACGACATACCTGCTCCGAAATGCTCATTATAAATACTTTCATATATTATTTAAGCCATGTTAAATAAATACTCCAATATATTCAAATTCAAACAAACTTAAACGTAATATGAATACCCTTCATCTTAATTATTCGATCCTTGATGAATTTAAAAAAAACTCAATAAATTTTTGTGGAAGATATTGATAACTCATTTATTTAATAAGAAATCTTATATTCATGTGAAATTTGCCGCGGGACGTGCAATTAGGTGCAGCCGGACATGGAGGAGCTCACGGAGAACGCTGAAGAGCCAGATGACGGAGAAGAGAAAAAGGAAGAGCAAAAACTTGGCAAACTCCAGTACAAGGTAGGTGTCGAGTGTACGGCGGTTCCGTGCGGACTACGTGGAGGATGAAACTTTATGGTCTCTGCGTTATCGACGCCTACGATTCATTCGATACATTTTCAGCTTAGAAAAGTTCAGTAGACTTCATCGAGTTTCATTTTCACACAGTTTTAACTTAGAATTATGATTTAATTAGTTTTGTTTATTTCTTCATAGTTGAACCATTTCATGCGATAGCTTCTGTGTTGACGTTCACGTCGGATCTGATGCATGCCTTATTTCCAGTTGGAGTATGACTTTAACAGCAACAGCTTGTCGGTGACCGTCATCCAGGCCGAAGATCTGCCGGCGCTCGACATGGGAGGCACCTCGGATCCATACGTGAAAGTCTATCTCTTGCCCGACAAGAAGAAGAAGTTCGAAACTAAAGTCCATCGAAAAACGCTCAGTCCAGTATTCAACGAAACCTTTGTTTTTAAGGTAAAAGTCATTGGATTAGTTTTGTTACGTCTGTAGAACATTTTATGTTTTTAATCGTATAATATGTTTAATTTGAATAGACATGAGCAGATTTGATTACCGTTGTATACAGAACGTGCCATATGCGGATGCGATGAACAAAACGCTAGTGTTCGCGATCTTCGACTTCGACCGTTTCTCCAAGCACGACCAGATCGGCGAGGTGAAGGTGCCGCTGTGCCAGGTGGACCTGGCGCAGACCATCGAGGAGTGGCGCGAGCTGCAGAGCGTCGAGGGCGAGGGCGGCCAGGTGCGACCCTCACTTACCACCCTACTTTTTATTATTAAAAAAAAAAAAAAAAACAAAAAGAACTTGCTACATTGTCATAATGTTTCCTTCTATACGAGGGTAATGGGTGGTTTACGACGTGACGCTACGTGACAAACTGTAGTGTCTATGGTTCATAGAGGAGTTTATGGTGTAACTATATTTTGTAATCTGTTACGCCATTAATTACTTTTTTGATTTTGTATTAGAACAGTTAAACTGTATGGTATATACACGCAGATCAGGTACTTTTGTATTATTTAATACTGCTTTAACGAGATTAGGTAAGCGAAATGGGCGAGGTTAAAAGTGATAAGTTTGCCCGAAGTTGTCGCCCCGTACTATGTGTGACCGTAATGTGCAAAGGTATGTTCAAATCGCTAAAATAACGTCGAATACGTAGAATTTGTGTTACACCCAGGTCACATCAGCAGTTCATCTTGGCTTACACACATCTGCCATGTAGGTACTATGTATGGAGGTACATGATATTCGTACATAACATCATTGCACTGATAGTCTAAGGTATAACAAATGAACTCGGTACGCAAACTGGAACAAAGATACTATTTTCTATTTTTTCTTAGCTTTAGGCAAACTTGCAGACCACATCCAGGTACATTTACTTTTCGATTATATACAACGATTGGTGGATGTGTTTTGCTCGATCAAGCGTTATTTTATTATTTCCTCCTTTTATTAAATGAGACTTCAATTATAATGAACTATTCTTGACTTAGCATTTATTATATGATGTGTATCATTCATATTTATTAAAAGGAGAGAATATAAGTATTTTCAATTTACTGCACTCTTACTTTACCGAGGGCCCTTGATGGTGAATAATCATTAAAGCCTTAAGGAAAATGTAATAATTTTAATACAACTTTCCGAATCAAAGGACCTCAAAGTGGATGAATTCGTCATTTATTTTCGATAAATTAATTTGGACAGCAACAAAATGTATTTACTTGGTTTTTCTCTTTTTCTCCATATTTTCTCTGCTCTGCTTGGCTGTGTTTGATTGTGTCCTGACAATCTTGCATGCCGCTTCAAAAACGAAATGATCATTCACGTAAGTATTATTTTGAGACACATCGAGATGTTTAATATTAAAAATTAAAATACGTCATTGAGGTTGTGAAAATACATCAGACCGAAGTGTAAAGTGCAAAAAATTTATGCTATTTGAACTACAAATTTGATAATATTTTTCGGCTAAGACTTCGGTTAGGGAACCTTTATCGAATATATAATGGAAATATATATAAAAAGCTATCATCACCTCTACCTCTTATCATCCATCAGACCACAGTTTATTTACCAAGTTATATTTTATTTTATCCATCCAACACTTTAATTTAATTTGTATTGCGGCTGGGGAATGTTGCATGAAATCAACAGTACTTGAATTTTCATTTTGTAAAAACTTAACTTGTTTTTAATAAGTTGCAACTAAGATCTGATACAAATCGATGGTAGATATATAGTATAATCGAAAGATCGAGAAAATAATTACAAAATGGAAATTCACGGAATTAAAAGACACGTGTTATTGGCTCTAACCAAAATTGCTGGGCACGTATTGTGGAGTGTTTGTGCACATTTACACCAAGTATACTGAACATCGCCTCACATAATTCTATTAAAAGTCTCATACCAACTAAATCAAAATTTACCATTATCACTATTTTATGTTCTCTTATAGTATCACCATGGTGCATAAGATAATTCTATTAAATAATTTAAGTAATATATAAATAGGTCAGTGATGTTTCTTAATATTGACGCGCTTAAACAATAAAAAGTTTATTTATATTTACCAAGAACAAATACAGCCTAAATATAATATCTAAACCCTCTTTCATTAAACCAGAAGCTTATAAAATTCTAATGCCTTCAAAACCTTAACGAATAAATTAATATATTATACAATAAAAAAATCATATTAATACTACCTACATAATATATGTTGCTATATTGCTTAGTAGATACATACCGCATTTGTAGAGTGTTGTATATTTATTGATGTAATCTGTTTATAGTGTGATGTTCTATGTTGTCCTTGCCTTATGTGTGAAATCTGTAAGTATATGTATTATTATTATATCTCTAATACAACAAGCCACTGAAGAAAATACAGAATACTTATATGTATGATCCATAGTTGCACATACGGAAACAGTTATTTTCTTTAGCGGTTTTTTTAGTATTTCACTCCGTATTTATTTATTTTTAAAAATATAAAACTTATCGAATTGCGATCTGTTTCTTAAATGGTCGATGCTCATAACTCATAATATGAACAGGTAACTTGTACATATAGCCTATAAGCTGCATAAACGTCATCATAGTGAAGCATACAGGTTGTTTATAATTAAATAAGTTTGATCAGGTGAGGGTAAGTGCTTGGTGATTTGAGCTGGGTGTCACGTAATATAAATTGGATTCATTTTGGCAACAGATCGTAATATACCTACTAAATATATGTTCCGGCGACGTTGACTGCTTTATAAACCTAGGTTTGATATGATCGTTGTTTTTGTTTGCCCCATAGTTATATGTTTAAAGGTTGATAATGTGTTCAATGTTTTAGAGAAGTTTATGTGCTAAAACGTTATATGTAACGCAATGACATCAATTGCCAAATAAACGATGTATATCCTTTATCTAATAGTTGCGTATTCCGACTGTTTGACCTCCCTTTAACTCTTCTGGGCTATTGCATTTTATGCACTAGTGACACAGTTTATCAGGTTGGTATTAGTTTCGTACGAGCAGGTTTTATATTAATTTTCGCATTAAATACCTGAAAAACTCTGTCAGTCTACCCCAAACCATAAAAATGCTTTTAGGACACACGGTGCTAATGTTTTTTTTTTATTTTTTTTCCGTTAAAAAATGTTTGACAACCCTAATCCGCCCTAAGCCGCGTTTAATGGCCCATATTATATTATTTATATCTAAAAGCTTTTAAATTCCGTATCAATAATTATCTTCCTCACACAGATTATCCTAACTGTATTATGTTCCATAACGTTCACCAACCAAATACCCTTAAACTCTTACAATAATTGTAACACAAACACAATATAAACAAATAATAATCTCAAGGTAAATTTCGTTTGGAAGTACAAATAATTGAATTGACATCGTTCTAAATGAGTTGTTGCTATTATTTGCAGTGTCATTGTTGGTTCATCCGACAACTTGCATCTATTAGAAATATAATAATGTGGGTTACAGGACAACAAGTTGGGAGACATATGTTTCTCGCTGCGTTATGTACCGACAGCTGGAAAACTGACCGTGGTTATTTTGGAGGCGAAGAACTTGAAGAAAATGGACGTCGGTGGTCTTTCAGGTACGTTTAGAGGCTTTTGGTTTAAGTTAAGACTGGTAACTTGCATACATTTCCTTTCAGAGACTATTTTAATTGTATGAATTGAGGTATATTACATATTATTATGAACAATATAATAAAATTAGTGGGTAACATAAAGAGCCTTACATAGATTTTACATTAGTTAAAACATTAACCACACATATTCATTTACGTCAAATTGTATATCAAGTATTTCAAGGTACATGTAGTTAAATATGTAAAAATTGGTATTGAAAAACACTGCCCATATAGTAATTGCTCTTTTCGTTTTTGAGACATATTCATTATCGTTTTTGTAGATTCTGCATTAATTAAATCCAATTTGCTATCTAAATAGTTTGAGTAGATTTTAGCATTCAAATAAAGTCATATACGCAGTTAATTATTACTGGTAGAAACATATTTTAACACACTTTAAGTGTCAAGACGAATAATGCCATTATTTAATTTATTCTTATGTTGTATTTTCTTTTTTCATATCTGATCTCGCTGCTGTCCGACAACAGATCCGTACGTAAAGATAGCCCTTATGCAAAACGGAAAACGCCTCAAGAAGAAGAAAACGAGCATCAAGAAGTGTACATTGAATCCTTATTACAACGAGTCATTTACTTTTGAAGTACCATTCGAGCAAATACAGGTACGAGCCGAGATTGATTCAAAATTTGATGTTGTGGCGTATAACGAGACTTACATAAACATTTGGAGAATATTCTACGGTACTTGAGTGAACTCGTGTTTGTTCAAGACCGAATTAATACAAGAAACTCTCCAATAAGTCTCGATAATATGCAAAGTATTGGTGTTGTGATAAATGTCTACACCACTTACTTCCTTTCGACTCCTTCCCTGTCTTATCTAATTTCCGTCCTTCTGTAGTCCAGATTAGTGTGTAGCTTAATGTTTCCTGCATTTTACATTCCCTAGTAGTAATCCTTTATGTTATTATTGGGCCAAATTTTTCGTTGCCGTTTGTTTAAATAAGTTTTTATGTTTATTATTTTGTGGCCTTGTGTAGCAAAACAGGGCAATTCAGTTTTCAACCTGATTGATCCGAATAAAACTCCTAAAATTCCTTTATGTTATTCAAAGCAAATTCTTAAGGTATTTTCATGTGTAAATGTAAACCTGTAGCAGCGACTCGATGTTACAGTTGGAGGTTTTCATTTATAAGAATAAACCTTTAGACTTTTTGCTTTGTTTGATATTATCATAACTAAGTGGTGTTAATCTCCCCTCGTAACTGCATTACAAGTTTCGTGATTTCATACCCATTTTTATTTTGCATATATTTGCTATCATCTCTGTGCCTTGTTTTTTTCTTATTCGACCTTATATTTGGTAAGTACCGAAATTCTTTAATTAAATTATGGTCTCAGGTAAGCATTAAATTAGCCAAAAAATCTGCCAAACAACATTTCAACTTGAAAAAGTGTATAAGCTTCTCATTTTAGTAAAAAATGTCATAACATATATTATACATTTACATATACATAAAGCATTATAATTACACCATAGGTACTTCAAAGGCAAATACATTGATTTACATTCATTCTTGAGTGAGTGCATATCAATGATGACTTATTTAATCTATACTTCCAAACCAAACGTAAGTGTTTTTACATATTTTAGACTCGAGTAGCTAAATTGTTAGTCATATGTTTATTGACTGAAAAACAACAATTTGTTAATATTTATCACACACACACGCTTTTATTTATAAATAACTACACTAAGATTTACTTGTCATATCCCCCAATTCGAAAGGTTGCGAGTTTTGACTTTTGGTAATCCCTCGGTAAACCCGTAGACGGAGCTAAATATAATATCTTCACTCAATAATAATTAATTATCTGAAGACGACGATATAATGGGAAGCTTAAAAGCTCTATACTCACCTATCCCTAATTAAGTTCTATCTTTAAAGCTCGGAGCTTTGATCTTTAACAGTTAACAAACTTTATCAGGAATAAATTAGAATAAATTGATTAATTAATTATTGTTCTAATTTGTTCATTGTTATACGATAATCTTCAAAATTTTTGGCGCTATAGTTAGTGGTGAATAATTCTGGTCGTGGTACTATTTGTATCTAATCTGCATCATATTTGCAACCCTTAATAAAGTAAAACGTGTAAGAGTTACCAGTAGGAACGCAAAAAGAAAGTGAACCGAGCAATGACTGTGGTTATCCCTAATTGAACTATATCAATAAGGCTAGAGGAGGCTCTGATCTTTAAATGTAACCGATCAGCACTAAATTACGTCAATGCCTGTTATTATGACTACATAATAAGCGGTCAATAATTCCGTCCCCTAATTGCCTAATATGTGTCATATTTTCGATCCTATATGAGAGGGTAATAATGGTTCCTGGTTCGATGTCGCGCAGAAAATAAACCTAGTATCTCTAATTAAGTTCTATCTATAAAGCTCGGAGGCTTTGATCTTAAACAGTTGAACTGTACCTATCAGCACCAAATAACATCAATACCTGTTTTTGTGACCTATATCTAATTCCGTCCCCTAATTGTGCCTTACTTGTGTCATATTTGCTATTCTAATGTATATGAGAGGTTATGAATGATTTCTGGTTCGATGTCACACAGAAAGTGGACCTAGGAGTTACGGTGATTATCTCTAATTGAGTTTTATCTATAATGCTAGGAGGCTTTGATCTTTAACAGTTAAACTGTACCTATCAGCACCAAATAACGTCAATGCCTGTTATTGTGACCTATATCTAATTCCGTCCCCTAATTGTGCCTAATTTGTGTCGATTCTTAATGTATAGGAGAGGTTATTAATGGTTCGCGGTTCGATGTCGCACAGAAAGTGAACCTAGTAGTGACGGTGGTGGACTACGACCGCATCGGCACGTCGGAGCCGATCGGCAAGGTGGTGCTGGGCTACAGCGCGTCGGGCACGGAGCTGCGCCACTGGTCCGACATGCTGGCCAGCCCGCGCCGCCCCATCGCGCAGTGGCACACCCTCAAGGACCCGGAGGACGGCGAGAAGAAGGATTAAGGAGATTACGGTATACACACACATACATACATACATACAAACACACCCTTCCACAACCCCATTGACTAGGCGTATTTCTCATTTGAGAATATACTCTTAAAGAAATGTATTTTTGTGATTCATTCATCATTAAGTATTAGGACTATTTCTCCCGTTTCAAAAGTTTCTACACTCGTTAATTAGGTACCTACTGCCAGATATTGGCAAAAGGTATAAGTAACGTTTCATAAAGGATACATACACAGATGTTTGATTAAATCTTTCCTCTTCTAGTTGGGAGTTATAACAATGTGCCACAATTTATTAAAATCGTCGATAACTTAAGTATAGCAACACATTCAAAACAATATCTTGACACTAAAATAATTAATTATGTTATATTAGTGTTTTGCGTATTTTAAAAATTACTGATTGATGTTTTTGTCTTCTTAACAAGACATTTACGCACAATAGAATCTTTAAGTGTTATGATAACGTTTATACTACCTACACACCTAGCTGAGTAAGATACTTTGGTCTTTGACATGGACTACCTGAATTGTATTAATGAAAAGTGTGCTTCATTTTAGAGCAACAAAGATGATCTGCAGATATTCGAAGATGGAGGTTGATTCAGGCGAATGGCGATTTGGATTACTTTTAAAATTCAGTGAAAGAAATATATTTTTAAGCCATATTACAATTTATAAATATTTGCAACATCCATTTGGTTGTATTATGCCAAATTATATTAGTTACGCGAATTAAGCTTCAAAAAACCCAGGAGTAGAATTTAGTTATTTTAGTTATGTTATTGTGATAAAAATTATATTGTTAGATAAACACCAACGGGAATCAATAACGTAATAATTATTTATTTAATGTATCAGAATTAAGTTCAGTAGACACTATTCGTTTCTTTAAGTATCACGAATAACGACGTACCTAGAAAAAGTAGGTACATTTGGTCTGTATAGTACCTATCAATCTTACTACTTTACATTTAACTCAATACCTCAAGTTTAATATCCTTAGATGTTATATTTATTATAGGCAAAAATCTCTAGCCGTGTGTGCTTATTAATTATTCATTTTAATTAATTATTATCAACATTCTGTCCCTACACTATCAGTCTTTCATATATCTAGTTCATACTACGATTGGAGACTATCTAATGTAAATAAGTTGAATCCTGTTAAATTTATTACATTCTATTTTAATATGATAAGTGTTATAGTATAAACCCTTAAAACATAATCGACGTGTTCCTCTTAAGAAGAGAGTACTATCTTACGATTGTAACTATGTATTTATGTAGAAATTGCTTTATATTGTGACTAATTAACATTTATCCACTAAAATAATTGATTAACTCTTTCTTGCGAGGAACAAAGGCCTATATGATGGTTATATGTTTATCATGACATTCCTATTTTTGAAGTATGTTTAGTTAAATATTTAAATTTACGTTTAAAATTCTAGTTTCAAAATCATAGAATATAGTTATATGAAATTGTATCATACAAGATTAAAATTATTTATCAGTAGAGTTTGTAAAAACAATTTTTAAAATATTGATGCTACAAACATTATCTATCAATAAAAACATATATCATAATAAAAACAACATTATAGTATCACTTGAAATTGAAATGTACCTATTTATTGAATGTTGTAAGAACGGTAAATTATGTTGTCTTTTTAGATGATAGTAAAACATATTGTGAGATAATACTTATTGCTTGTAAAAAGCTTGCTTTCTTTATTTAAATTTGTTCCATTTTAAGTTGTATCTCATGTTAGCGTGTTAATGATAGATAACTATTTATGAAATATAATTATAAATTATTATATTAAAATATACCTGATTAGCTAAAGCTTGACTGTTGTTGATCTCAATTTTATGTTATGGTGTATATAATGTAATCACATGTTAAAACTTACGATCACATATTATAGGAGTAGGGATGAAGTCGGGCTTTAAGTATGTAGAGAGCACCAACACGAAATATGTAGACATGTGGTTCGAGTTCTGTATTTATCAATAAATATAGTTATGTTAATAAAACATAGTTTGTACTTTAGCATTTGACAATTTCCTGAATACACTTTGGTTACAGTGGATTTTTATAGATAAAATATTTCCTAGATTAGCTAATGTTGATTTTGTTAATCACTAGCAGTGATAGTTGCAATCAATCGTATAAATCCTATAGGGAATGTGGCCTGATTGACATATGTTATGAGCCTCAGCAATAATTATATCCCTATGAACATTTGAAGAGCCTTAAAAATAAATAAGTTTTTTATTGTGTAGAAAACTCCATAATTGCACATGACAAGAAACAGTCACAATCGAAATCTAGAGTGTCAAAATATAATATGACATACCCTCTTCTGTCTGTATATATACAAACTATACTAAAATACATTTACATAATTGCTTTAAATGATTTTTATTCTGGTTTATTCAAGTCTTAATTGCTCTCATGGAAACGGTGAATCAAAAATAGTAAATGTTAGGCAGGAGGACTCATAACTCAGACATGAGCTACGAGTTTCAACTCACTACAAAATCTAATTATCTATAGAAAAACAACAGTATTATTGTCATGAAAAAATGATAAGATAGTAAAAGGCATTTGTTATAAGCTCATAGTTTATTTATAATGTTTAAGATATCATTTTTAAAAATATCACTTTATAAGTATGTAGATTACATTGACAATATGTAACAATTTAACGTGTCTATAATACAATAAAATTATAACACTATGGTTTTATTTATAAAAGATAGGCACAAAATCTTATAAAATTATATTTTTGTTATAAAAATTTCTATATGTTAGTTTATTTTGCATATATACTTTTTCATATAATTTTTATGTATTTTTCTTAATCATTATGTAAAAAATCTAGAGCAACAAATTATTTCTAAATATTTTGACAATTTAAAACCACCTTAATATTTTATGCTGAGTATATTATAAGGATTAAAAAGTCTTCATAAGTAACTTTTATAAGTACAACCAATTTAGCTGCACCATTGGTGATACATTTTCATTTGAGCACATCGACAAAGTATCTAACTAACACTTGTTCTTGTTTATGTACATATAATATACACATACAATGCATCAAAAATTATAAAATACATTCTTCAGTCAAAACTTATTATCTTACTTTTAATATTCTGACAGCAGCACAGGTAACTTTGCAACATTCGATGAATTAATCAATTATCATCATAATATCGTCGTTTTAAAGTCCTGTATTTTTTTAGTTTGTACAATGCTTCAATTTCCTTTATAACAAACTCACCATGTTTTATCATTGTTTCGATTTTATTTGGATCGGTTTCTTCACTATTTTTCACGAATACTTTATGCAATCGTTTTCTAAATAGGTCATAACCCTGAGGCCAATCTCTACCTAAATACAATAACTGCAAAAAATGATAAGAACATAAAATGAATTGCTTGGCAATTACTTCAAAAATTTAGAAGTCATAATGTAACTTACAGTCTTATACAGATTTAATACAGCTTTTCTGTGTGGCTGAGACATATTGTTATTAAATTGTTCTTACATTAAGCAAACTTCAATCATTAAGTTTAAAGTCCAAATAGATATAAAATTGAAGTGTCAACGAAGATACGTCAAAATAAACATTACACAACTATATTTTACGCCGGGTTTAAGCAATCTTATATACTTAACATAAAGTCGCAAATCTAAAATCTATTTCATTTCACAAAATATATAATACATTTCAAAACGTTTCGTTTACATGTTGAACTAATGTCAAAACAAAATAGAAACCTGAATTTTGAAAGTTGAAATATTCATCAGCCATCACGGAACACCATGCTAACTGTCACTGCCCACCGGTGTTACCATTTTTCAAATGCCTAGTTTTTCGTTAAGGTGCGTTTATAAGACGTGTTTTCTTGAAGTCTTATATTAATTCGCGACAAACAATATTTTTTTAGTTTCTTATTACATTTGAAATACATTATAAAAAGAAGTCTGTTAATTATTGCTAAGCTAATAAATCCGTTAAAAGTAATTAGTGGCCTTGGGCATTAAAGAATAAGTGGGTATTTTTATTCTAATTGACTAGTGGAAAACTAAATTGTATAGTGAAGACTTTAGCGACATTTCTTGGTAGAAATACGTTAGCTACTATTTTTTTACCACCCACGTCCTCCTGGTGTAAGCAGCTCTTATTTAATACCGCTTAAGAATTATTTTTATAATGCATCACGAATTGGGGTCCTTCAGGACTTCAGAAAAGGAGCGTACACCGTACTCTTTAGGCCGCTTTAACACTATGTCTACGTCCATGATTGTTTCCTAGCAACGAATAAATTGTCTTTTTTCCAAATTCTTACATAAATCGCTCTTTGATCTCGAGATTTTGCATTAGAATAATGGCCGATGAAGAAAAGGCTGAGCCAGAACCTAAGGGTGAACATGGTGAAGGTAAGACGAAAATTCACTCCAGCCGTTTATGGTCTTGACAGTAAATAATAATTTAAATTAAATTTCACGTCATCGTATCTCATAGCGATGGTACTTATTTACGAAAAACTTCGACTGTAGGTAGATACTTTAAATTACATATTATTTTCATGACTATAAAAAACTTAACGTCATAAATTCTTTAATACCTACAATATAAGAGGGAGAAGAAGAAGAGAAAGTCGAGGAACCAGTTATAGAGGAAGCGGAAGAGGAACACGTTGAGGAGGAATCAATTTTAACTGAATATGATCCTGATGATTTCATATCCGGCGCAGTTACTAGTTTAGATTCTACAATCCCTGATGATTTGTTTGAATTTGAGTATCCTTTATAAACAATTACATTTAACAACTTTATTGAAACCTTACAGGATAAAATGCTTTTGTTAAATTATTATTTTGGTCAACAGTATTTGATTGAAATATACTCTATTATTGGCTAAGGTATTTGGTTTTCATAAGGATATATTTTGCATTGATTAATAATAAAAAATAATAATACATTAATTATATAAAAATCCATTCAACTTATTGTCGGAGGATTCGATTTTCAACTCTTATTTCTTGATGTATTTGTATAGATTTAA
>JADANM010003811.1:4062157-4100713 GCA_026213755.1 Eurema hecabe | reverse complement strand
TTCGTTTTGCGTAGGTGCTGCTCATATAAAATTTTGGAAAATGGCTCACACTTTTACCGGTCTTAAATTGAAAGGTGAACTTGGAAGATTTGGTAAAACTGAGATTTGTGATGTCCTTGGTGTTTACCCAATGCCGGATGAAAAGGTTGACATTTATAATAATATATAAAGGAAACTTTCAAATTTTTAAACTTAGTCTAATCAGCTTATTATAAATAATTTTTAGGTGCTATCGGGTTGCGAATGGGGTAATGTTTTAGTTTGGGAAGCTGGTCTGGTCAAGTTAGAAGTAACACAACGCGGACGAAAGAGATGTCATAAGGCTCCAGTTGTAAGTTAATGAGCGCTTTTAAGGATTTATAAGATAATAATTGATATTTGCATTTGTATGCTTTGTGTACTTTGACAAATTTAGTATTAAAAATAAGTACTAAAATTATCTACCCATAGATTCAATTCATGCTCAGTCCGGCGGGAGATGAAGTAACTACAATAGCACGAGATGGTTGCGTTCGCGCGTGGTACTGGGACACGGTGGAGCAAGCCGACCCACCCGAAGACGACCAATACGTTGAACTCAATCCAGTCGCGGAAACATGCGTAAGTAATATTGCTTAAATTTTCTTAATATATTATGTAAATTACATATCACGTTTTTTATGCACGATTGACTCCTCAGCTACTAAACCGTTGTGCAGTAAAGAGAGAATTATGCATCCCTAACTTTCGTAATATCTTCATTTAGGTACAAAAGGCTTAACTTTCGGGGTAGGAACGTCTCCTTTTAATTGTTTTGTGATATTTTATAGATTAGGAATGAATATTTTTATACCTTTAGTGAAAATAGATGGATAAATTATATTATGTTGAAATTCTTTATAGGTGCCGGGCTGTCAAATAATGTGCCTAAAACATCAGAAGGATATGTTTTGGTATGCTCAAGTAAGTTTTTAATTATTGGTTTCCATCATTTACATGAGAGTTGGTCAAGAAAACCATGTCTACTTTGTAATTGATCTTTTAGTGTCATCTTAAGTATATAAATAGCGTGTCACGTTGTTTGTCCACGATTGACTCCTAAACTACTGAATCGATTTTAAATTAAATTAGCACACCGTGTGAATATTGATCCAACTTAAAAGATAGTATAGCTTACATCCCGGTATTGCCCCGGGAATGGGAACGGTTATTTTAAGCATAAAAATTAATTTAAGTATTAGGTCATGTGAAATGTTGCTTAGGACGGTAATGGCGGTGTTTGGACAGTGGAGCTAGAGCTAGACAAACTGGAGTGCTGTCACCGGAAAGTGATGACGTGTCACGCGGGCGCGGTGGTGGCCATGGCCGCTCTCCGCACGCACCCGATACTGGTGACGGCCGGCGAGGACGGCGCCCTACAGGCCTACAACACGGAGACGCACGCCCTGCTCGCGAGATACCAGTTCCAAGCTGGCGTCACGTGCATGCTATACCCACCGGCTGACGTGAGTGTTTTATTTACGATTTAGTGAATCACTTGTACGTATAGGTCGCATCACGGACGTTTAGCGCTGGACGAGAATAGCTGCGCATCGGTAGAATCGCGCTCGTAATTGACATATTGGTGCGAGGAAGACAACAGAACTGGGTAACCAAACAACGCTCGCGCACCCGACGATCACGCGCCCCGCGCGCCGTGTCCTCCCCTTGATACCTTATTTTTACTTCTGCGCAGGTTTCGTTCAGCGCTAAAGATTCGTGACGCTACTTATAACAAGCGTTAAAATCAATTCACGGTGGTCTTTCACCGGTCGACTGTAGTAACTTATAAAATTATTTTTACTATAAAACGCCAAATTTGACAATGATCTCTTAGACTAAGTATTTATGAGTCATTAATTTACAGGTAGACGAAACGTCTTGTATTATAATAGTGGGTTTCGCGGACGGTATAATGCGTACACTATACGTTCATCCGGACCGCTTGCTGGCGCAGTCCACTCTAGTCGAAGTTAGAGTTCATTCTGCTCTCACTATACACAGTGAAGATTCTATTCATGCTGATGTCCTGGATCTTATATGTGTGAGATTTCTTTTTTAATCTTTTTAAATAAAAATGATCTAAAGTATGTTTCAATTTAAAAATAGTAGTCTACACTATGTACCGTCTCTTTCAGTTACTAAAACCTCATTCAAAATCGCTTACTCAAATAACGATAAATGAACAGCGTACGTTGTTGGTAACGTGCGGGCAAGACACTACTATATTTATGTACAGTCTCATCCTTGATACACCATTCAAACTGCATAGGCTGGGATTTATAGAGACGCCCAATAATATTTCTTATATGACGTGGAAGCCGGAACAGGTAAACCTTTGAAATAAACTTATTCCTCATTTGTTTCCTATCAACTTAATAAAAGGACCTTAGTAACCTTTGACAGTGTAAAGGAATTTTAATGATTATTTTTTACTTTGAAAGCGGGTACTTTCCAATGCCAAGAGTACTCTGACAAATTCTGTTACAGGCCGTTCTTTTTAACTGACTGCAAAAAATGAGGAGTTTTCTCAATTCGACCGAATGCTTTTGTTTAATTTACTTTCATATTTTTTTGTAAGATTGTAATACTATATTAGATTAATTAAATTTGAATATATATTTATTAGTTTTTTAAAGATTACTGTCAAAATTTCAGGAACGCGTGTTACTGTTATGTGGTCAAGTCGGCTTTATTATGGAAGCTGTGCTACCCGAAGTCCCGATTCGAGAGTATAAAGAGATAACGACTTTTAAATTAGACTTCGTATCATACGAAGAAATCCTTGTCAAAAAACATTTGTAAGTTTATAGGTTTTTAATTATAATTATACATACAAATATATCATAGAGTAACTTAATTGGTGTAAACTCTATAAATATATCTCTTATAATATAATTAATATACTCGTAAGTATTTGTTAAAAAAAAACATGTCGACAATGTACACCCCTATAACCAGAATACACATTCAATACGCTTATGCCACAGACAAACTATTGCGCAGTTTGCTTGGATCATAATCTAAAAATTATTTCATTTAGGTTGATAATAATAATATTGCCCGCTAATGCTGTGCTTGGGTATTTGTAGTATAAGATATAATATTTATTATTAGTATGAGAAACCGACCGTTTCCTACCGAAGAAGATCTAGCCAGTATCGACGAGGAAGCACTTAAAGCTAAAGAGGAGGCTGAAAAAGAGAAGGATGAAGACGAAGAAGAGGAATGGCTGGGGGAAATTCAATTAAGTATGGTCACACTTCAACATAAACATGTAACAAACATGCCTTCAAAAGAGCAAAATATATAAAGTTCTTTCTTCTTTTCTGCCCGATTTTCTTGCGTCATTTGAATTATTTTGTCGAAAACCACATACTTTAACACATTAAATGTATGTATAAAAACATGAGACGTAATTATGGAAACATGGTGTGTTATATGTTACAGTGGAAAGTGAGAGCATGCTAGGCACTACGATAACGTGGGCGGAATATTGCGAGGAAGGTATCTGGGTGGTTCAGCGCGGCACTGGCGCGCTGCTGCTGGTGCGGCCCGGCTCCAACAAGATCCTCAAGTACGGACCCTTCCCGGGCGCCTGGTGCGACGACATCACCACGCTTAAGTTTGTGTAAGTACTTAAAATTATATGGTACCTTAAATAAAGCCAGCTTGATACCTTAAACAAAATCAGCGATGTATTATTTAAACAAACGTTTTAATTTTCTTAAGTAAATACGCTTAAGTCTTGTACACTCTGTTTATTAAATACCTAACTAAAAAACTCAAATCGGACCGGTTTAAGTTGTACTTAAATTTAAGTTGCGTTTCAGTATTCCGGCGTAAATAAGTTCTTATGTGTACTCTTCAATCGTGATACCGTACAGGCTATTATATATATTATACCGCACATATTATAAAGATTTTATTCCGCAAATGTCTTAAAAGTTGTTGTAGTTTAATATCATTTTAAGATGAAGACTATTGTATATACCTATCGAGGTTATATTATATCCATCGAATCTATAAAAAAATTGACTACTATAGTAGATTAGTTTTGGAATGAGTTATGACAAAAATTTTGTGATTTACGTATAGCTGCGATCATCGCTACTTGATTATTGGAACTAACACGGGCTACATACGCGTGGTTCGAATGCCCACCGATGATGAGGACAATCCAGAACAGCATCACGTCATTTGGATGATGGCGCAGCAGAAACTGTTGAAGAAACTCAAAGGCAGACGATTGGCTAAAGAAGAGGTGAGTTTAAAACTCAATAATTGAACATGCTAACATAGAAGACTGTCTCGTAACAAAAGGTAATCAATTATTTTGCTGTAGTTGTTTTATGGGATAGAATGTTTTTTCAACTGGTATCGAGAAATCTACATGATAATGATCTAACGACATCGGTCGCTCAAACTTATCCCAATATAAAGATCGTAATTATGTTGTTTTTATTAATTATCAGTAAGATTAATTATTTAAGGTAACTTATTTAGAAGTATAATATTTTGTACACATTTTTGAGCTATCACAATGAACATGGGCTACTTTTTATTAAAAAAGCGGAATAGTATAAATGTGTTGTAATATAAAGCAATGTTTACGTTTTAGCCGCAACCAACTCCTCGGATTGACTTTAACGATCGTTATTACCTCCCCATGCATGACCGGTATACGGGCGCCATTACTTGCTTAGAATTCAGTGCTGACGGAAAGTGAGTAATTACTGAAATTTCATTCAACTAGCAACTATTATCAAACTAGCATAATTTTTACATAGCTATAATTTATCAATGCATGTCATATTTATACTACATTTTACAGACGGTTTTACACAAGCGGAGCAGATGGCAATATATTCTCATACTTTGTCAACTTTGATGAGCGACTAAGTCCTGAATCTCCCCGCCATAAGCCAACGGAATTACCCGTAAATATTAAATATGTGTTTTTCTTGAATATGAGCTTTATAATAATAATAAATATAAGTGCATTAAAATAACAGTTTATTGGTAAATAATAAAAAGGTATCTATCTAAATAGCAAAAATTTTATAATTTGTCGCATAGGACTGTTAAATTTTTATTGCTTGTAATAGGTATCTAGGCGTTTTTATATACTCTAGCATTTCCAATTTTATTGGTTATTTTAAATTGAACAATTCTAAACAAGGCAAGTAAATCATATATATTTCAGAAAGTAGAAAGAGTTCGGGAACCCAGCACGCTAGATGGGGAGCTGATGTCCCACGAACAGTTGAAGCAGAAGGAAGAATATGACAAGATGATGGCTATCGCCAATGCCCATAAGAAAAGAGTTCGCGATCAGCTGGCGGAAATTGCGGCCGAATATAACAAAATTATTAAGGCGTTTGTATAGATTTCTCACATACACATTCCATTAATCTCTCACATACTTTATTTTTCTAATATAATTAATAATATATTTTAAAGTGCTTGAGTAAACAATACGGAAGACTTGCTTCTTTAACGTGTTTAATTGAACGAATTAATATTAATTTGTATTAAATACAGCAATCGAGCTCTACCGTATTCCCAACAAATCGATGTGACGCTCGACCCTCGACCGTTGATGGTTCAAGAGAAGGAATTAGACGACTTGAAAGCTTTGACGCGGCGAAAATTAGCTCACCAGCTTGAAGCTTCCGATCTTGGGTTACACAAAATGTATTCTAGAAACATCATACAATTGGACGTCTTTCCCTTCACATTAAAATGTATAAGGTTGGTATGAAGCAAAAAAATCAAAAGGACGTAGTAAAAAAACCATTAATCTAGTCATCCAATTATAGCACTAAAGCGCATATGCAGCATAATGCTTAATGTGCTTCGCACAATCGAGCACTCAAAGTTCACCTTCCCATTTAGCTTTTGCATAAATCGGCAATGTGCACCACTGAGTCTAACTAGGGCAATTACAAGATTCTGAGTATCAAACTATTTTCTACAGAGATCCAGAAGTAATGATCAGACCTCTGCGACAAAAGAATCTATCAAAGGCTTTTTATGATCAACTAGAAGAGGTTCATGAAAAAATGGCTGAGGCAGCTCTGCGTGGCCGGTAAATATAAACAATAAAAATAGATGAAAATTAATTTATTTCATTATTTATTTAAGATAATTTATCGACAACTAATTAGGTATTATTAGTCTTTAAGTAATATTAAATGCAAGTCGTTAGAGCTTATTTTAAAAATTGTGTTTAACAAAGACTTCAAGTCTATTGTCTTACATCTAGACACTCGGTAGCGTGTCAAGCCAAGTCAAGAAACAGAACTGGCGAGCCGCACCGTGAACAATATTACACGAACCATTTGAAGCCACTTTTGACTCCCTCATAAATCAAAAACTATTTCCCATAAACGTATCAAATTTGGCTCATATATTAAAATTTTCGAGATATATATTTGTTCTAAATTTCATAAGCGGCTATCTAAATATTAATGTCCAAAAATCCTCATTACATCATTGACTGACTGACCTATAGATCAAAACTCTAACCTAGTTCCAGATGACCTAGAGAGTTAAAATTAGGTATCGGGATAAGCAATTAGATGAATACTAAGGAATAAATAAAAAACTGGCAATTTTTACATAATTAGATTCTATTATGAACGTAAAACATAAATACCTAATAAGTTCCTGTACCTAACTATGGATGTAAGACTCACGAGGCCCATACACGGCGTATTTTAAACGCGCCGACGACGCGCAGTTGACACGCGTATACGCGCTTCTAACCTAAGCACAAGGAGCGATCGTGAAACGCGCCTCTACTGATATCTGACTGACTGCGCAGATACAACGTGTATACGCGCAGTAGACCCACGTAGCTTTAGCGTTTTGATCAGAGACTCTACTTTTTCAGTTGCACAATGGCCTCGGTTGAGACAACACTACTTACGTTGGCTTTAGTACTTCTTTTAAAAAGAAAAAAATGTAAAGGAAACCGAATCTATTGAATAGACCCATTTATGAGTGAAAAAATACCAGTTACACATAATATACATAGGTTTTACAAACGTAAATTTAAATAGGCCTCTCAAACGTAAATTTAAATGGGCCTCACAAACGTAAATTTAAATAAGCCTCACGAACATAAATTTAATTGAGCCTCACAAAAATGTAAATTTAAATAGGCCTCACAAACTTAACTTTAAATATGCCTTACAAACGTAAGCCTGTCCCTTTATTTATATATCTATTGTTATAAGTTTACATATCTATTGTTTCATAATTTTCTTCAATAGCTAACACGTAGAAATGGACACAGCTAAATAACAAAATGCAGTCAAGACTTTATAGTAACTTAGGTTATGTTACCATAAAGCTACTATAATAAAAGTTTGTCTTTCAAATCCCCCGCGTTTCAGGAACGCGCGTCGTCGGCGAGTTTTAAATACGCCGTGTACTATGGGCCTGCAATCTGATCTTTATGTGGATAACTTAACATATAACATAACATATAATTAGGCCTATGGGGTGTATGGATTTAAATCATTTCTTGTATTTTATCATTCAGCATCATATGTTTATAATTTTTTTTAATTATTAACACTTTTCACGCTCGCCTAAGGAATATTAATTTATTAGAATTAGCTGAGGCTACATTAAAGTAAGTAAACTGCAGATTGATGTGATTAATTGTGAACATCGCTTCTTGCTTTTAAAAATAACTCTTTAACTACTAAACGCTTTAAAGCTTACAAGTATGGCCATTTTTGCGCAAGAAAATTAACACTGCTAGTAAATTTTAAATTGTAACGTTAAATTGAAAAAAGACTAATTGCTTTACAAAACTTAAGCTTTAAAATGGAATAGCCTCGATATTTATCTGCTTATATAGCCGGGCAGAATCAACTTCAAGAAGAGCAGCGGCCAGAAAATCGACGTGGGGTCCGCCGCGGATCGCGTCATTTTTGCTCGGCCTTCCGCCAAAACCACCTCACCCGCTGAAGAAAGCGCTACGGAATTACCATCAACGATTGAATAGACACCATATTCAGCTCATTGAAGTAAATTGTATTTCACTCCCCCTATTGTCATTATTAGAACCTTATAAACGTTGACATTTCAAAGAAGATTGCTAGATTATATAAGTATAGATATATAGATAGATAGAGCCGAGTGTTTCTTACGCTTCAAAGATTCTTCTAAATTATTACCATTTACAGTTCATTGAAGGAATTTAGTTACTCATATTTCTTCTATTGTCACTACTAAAACCTACTATAAAATAGGTACATATAGTAAAAGATTGTAAAATATTTAACCGATTGCTGCTCACTCTTTAAATATTCATCTAACATATCTTATGTTGTACCAAGTCAAATCAAATTATTATCTCTCCTATGTTTTGAACTTCAAATGTTCCGTTACATTAGCAGTTTGCTCTTTAATCGACAGTGGCAAGAACATCTATCCCGTAAGCCGGATCCTCACGCAATGCCGCCCGGGGCCGCGGAGGCTCTCAAGGAAGCAGAGTCCACCATAGGAAATAGGTTACTCAAAACCCAACCTGATTATGTAGCGCCGCCGGGACATAACACTCAGTTACGGGTTTGCTTTGCAAGGAAAGAGGTGAGACTTTTTATTATGTAGTAGAAGCGATTACCGAAACTTTAGTTTGTGTTTATAATCATTTATTTATTTCATGATCTACAACTTGCATCTATCTTAACAGACCTAGTCCAATACATTAGATATAGATTTGCACTCTATATTATATATTTAAAGAACACAAACTAAAATATATATTATTATGAGGCCTGTGTGAATTGGTTTGGGGTACCAGAAAACAAAATAATCAATTGGTTTTTATAGCATTTAATAGTTACAAGATTTCTTATATTTGAAACAATCCACATAAAAATCTCAGTGTCATGCGTTATTTGTCTAAGATAATTTTTTTTACAATTTCATTGTTATAAAAAACAAACAATATATACGATACTAAATACAAGTACCTAATGGCTATATTACTTAGATATACGACACGAAACGAAATTTCAACGAGAAGGTCTTAAAGCTTCGAGATCACAAACTAAAGCTCGTAACGCGTATGAAAGAGATTGGAGATCGATTGACTGAGATACGTGTGGAGATACCACAAAAGATGGCCAAGCCCCCGCCACCGATCCCGCAAATAGACGACGAACTAGAGTTTCCCGAGAAAAATTTAGAGGTAATTAATTATTGTTCATGGCTTTTGTTTATTAAGCCAGACCTTTAGGATAGGTTAAATATATTATAAATATATATAAATACATACCTACATCAGGTAACAAGGGAATATCCAATATAGCTATTGAATAAATAACTAAATTTACTATTTAAAATTTATAAAAACATTTCTTCTTTAACTATATCTTTAGGACAAATACCCTGAACGTGATTTGTTTGCGAATAAGTCGATTATATTGTCCATGCTGAATTCATTTACAACTCACGCGTACGGTGTAAATGAATTCACCATAATAAAATTAACGTAAACTGTACGATATAGATAAAGCCAGTAGTAGTACAAGTTGCGCCTCGAACTGCAGCGAGGAAAACAACAGAAAGAAGGAAGTCTACCCTGTACCCTCAACCGAGGGTTCGACAACCGCGCCATCCACGTTTTGTTCCATTATCTGGTAATATTTATTTTTTAACCACTATTTGTATAAGATTAACAACTAACCATTTAAAGGAAAGCATTGTCTAGTCTTTACAAATTTTGCTTTTACTGAAAAAATTGGTTTGTTAATTTTCTCTTTAGATAGAAGATAAATCATAACATTGTGTAAGAGAACAAAAAAAATATCTATTTATATTTATCAATTGCACAATGAAGCAAATATAATAATTTAAAAAGCCTCTTTATTTTCTTATCTTTAGAATCTAAGCCGCTTGCCGCCTCCTGGGAGATACTGAAATCTAAACAAGACCAAGAAGTGTTTCCCATGGAAATTGAAATAAGGGAAAGGCGTATTGAGCGGTATGTACATCAATACTTTGTATTTTTTAATCAAATGGAATTATGCTCTCCTGATAACAAAATTATCAATTATTATTGAATACATAAGAAGATATCGCGAATTAAAATTAAATCCAGTACGAACCTCATTTTATACTTTTCGATTTGGTTAATGCGATGTATTTGGTTTCATAGGCATCTGTATGAACAAGACATGCTGCTAGCAGACGCAGCCGTCTCGATTCAACAATTCGATTCCCGATTGCGACAGTTACAAAGAGAACGTATACGAGTGCAGGTAATTTCACAACATATGCTGCTTAGATTGTAAAAAATACGCAAACAATTTTTAATACTCAGTGCTTGTAAAGCCGGGTCGAGTCGTTAAAAGTCCTATAAAAGCTGTTTTTTAGCTGTTGTAATACAAATTATAAAAGACTCAAAGAGTATTTTTAATTTACCATAAGCATAAAACATGATTTTTTATTAATATTTACATAACATTTTTCATACATTTAAAAGTATTATATTGCTAATGTAGCAACTGTATTTTAATTATAGGAAAAGAACCAATTATTAGAATTGCATTTATATCAACTGCACCGGGAGATGAATGTGCTAAACAGATTTGAGGCGCACGAGGATCGCCTAGCTGAAAGAGTTTATGCTAAACTTATGCAGGTACTTTAGTATGAACAAATATAAATGTAAGAAAAAAATAGCACTAAATTCAATATGATTAGGTATATTTAAAAACAAAGCAAGCTATCACGTGTCCGATCAATTTCGAAGCCTATTCAATGTAAGAAATGTCTACATCTTAAATAACTTTTTCTGTAAACCAAAAAATCAATATAAACTGTTAATTATTCCTACCAAATTTAAATATGAGATGATTCGCAATTTTACTATATTTTGCACTATTATGTATGTGTATATATAGTGTGTATTATGTAATGTGAATTATTATAGCAATAACTACACTTCTATTATTTCCATATTACGATTTATGTTAAAACTAATAGGTTCGCGGAGTCCAAGATCAAATAAGAGATTGCGAGCACAGAATAGAAGAGCACGAAGCCGAGAAGGAACATTTGGACGCGGCCTGCCAGGACCTGCAGAGGCAATTCAAGAGACTGGTCCAGGATAATAAATTTGCCGACTTCTTGCGTAGAATATTTAAAAAGAAATATCGTCCGCCGCGGGATAAAGATGAGGATGGTAAAGTTAATGTTGACAATTGTTTCAGTAAAACTTATGATATATTTAAGTCATGGTTTCATCAGTTTTTGATTAATTGGATGTAGCTTCTGTAATTGTATTTTCAACTAAATATAAAACTTAATTTCAACTAAGTATTTGAACTAAATAAGTCGTAGCTGCTAATAAATTATATCAAAAACTACGATAGTCTGCCAAGACATTGATAGGATTTGAGACAATTGCTCCTAGAATTTCATAAAACTTCCGGTGTCGTTTATATAGAATCATCAGAGTCGGAATCGTCATCGTCGTCAAGCGAAGAAGAAGATGAGGGCAGTTTGGACAGTAGGGACATAGGACCGATACGACTTGATCCAAACATTTGCCCCGATGGATGCGATCCCGATATATATAATAAAACTTATGATTTAAGGAATACACGGTACATAGTAATACATTTGAATCTAAAAAAACTCCTTTGTTCCTCCTTAAACATTATTTACAATTCGCTCTTTAAATTTCAATTTATCAGACGTTTAATTGTTTCAATTACAATTTATCAGACGCTCTCCAAGTATAAAATCTAAAAAGGGAAACGACATTTCTGGTCAAACTTGGTGAATTACTTTAAATTCATCCACATAATACCCATTAAAATTTTAGGAAATGTATAGTGTAAAATATTTTAGGCATAAACATGAACAAGACATCATAGAGCAAGATAGATTAGTGGATCTCTTGCGCAAGGACATCGACGCTCATAACAAAATTAAGCGCAAGTTTTCAGTACAGCTGGAAAAGAGGAAAAATGATCTAAGGGAATTCATGGTAAGGCATATTTTATAACACATAGGAAATTCTCCTTAAAATATATGATATAGCTTAATAAAAATAATTCGGTGAAATTTATTCCTCCATTTAACTTTTAACCCAGTACTATTTGGTATGGTATAAATATTTGATTTTAGTGCACGTAAGAGTATTTTTCATTTCGTAGATGGAGAAACAAAGTTGCATGAATGACGTAGACCAAGTGGTCGTATTGCGGTACGATCAGATCAGGGCGTCTGCCCTGCGCGGCTGCACCGGGCCCGACGGCTTGTCCAAAACTGTGGTCTTCCCGGAACAGCTGCTGGCCAGACTGCGCAAACGAGTGCTGGAGCTACACGATGAAATCAAGCAGCAAAAGCAGAGGCATAAGTAAGATCGACTTGTTTGATAACCACTAAACTCGATCAAGACCATAATCATAATGAAGGGGAGTGTGACCATGACAATTGATCATTACGGCGAACGTGACCATAAGCATAACTATGACCATGACGACTATGACTATGACCTTGACCATGATGGGGTGGTGACTTACGGTTAGCGTGACCATAAACAATGATAATTAAAGCCAAACTATATTTATCAGGGTGAACAAAACCCATCTATTCCGGATGAATGTCGATCTTCGCAACATGGAAAACAAGGCGGAGGAGTTGCGAGCTAAGATGCGGGATATCTTAACTAGGAAGTTGGGGAAACCTCGCAAAGTGGACCGCACTTTGGACGACTTGTTGCGGCAAATGGCAAGACGACATAAGTTCTCCGCTACGCTGGGAACGTTGCCGCAGATTATGATTCAGCTTAGATCGTGGAGAGTGAGTCGAAAATCCTTCTTATAAAAATAATAATAATATATTATTATGAATTTTGAGAAGATTTGTTATGGTTGTTACTCTATCACGCAAAGTTTACTGATTTGAGCACGCATATACATTATACATTATCTATAACCTACATTATATAGGATACATTTTGTCCAGTTATTTCGTTCGAAAGTTTAAATATAATACATTTTTCAATTTATAGGAGCGGCATGGTACCTTAGAAAAGAAATATCTGAGCACTTTAGAGAAATATTCCGACCGTCTGCGTCTCGCTGCCGCATTACAAGCAGACGTTCTGCCGCAAAAGGTATTCATCAACTCATTATGGGTGAACTCGTTTTAAAAATTGGTTATTGTATGAAAAAAACATGTAAACAACGAAGGCATATGTAAATTTTATACACCGTATATACCTTTGTTATTATTGTTACTATTAAGAAGTAGATATTTAAAGTAATATTAGCAAATGTTCCCTACATAAAATTACAACTATTAAAAGATCATAAGAAAATATCGTGTATGACTTTTTATATTTGTTATTTACAAAGAAATACTGCGTTTTATTGTCTCATAATTATTTTTCATTTTCTCTAAGCCAACGAAAGACCCGTCTGTGATGGCAGGCGGCTATGAGCAAGAGCAATATCATCGGGACGTGGTCAGATTGCGTATCATACGATCTCAGCAAGAACAACAGATTAAGGTGATAAAGATTCAATGTTTTATAAAATTCTTAAAGAACTTTTTTAAAATTCCGGCAAAACATAGAAACAGAAATTAAAGTTTCTTTAAGAAAAATGTAAAATTAGTTATTACGTTTTATCCCATGTGCTTTCGATCGTGGTATATCGTTTTTAGGAGAAAAAGTTTAGTGGTATATTGATTTAATGTCCACATTCATTTCAAACAACAGAATAAAATTGACATTAGTTTCATGTACAATTCCCACAGGCACTGAAGGAAGAAATCCACAGTCTCCGTCTAAAACCTTTGTCGTACCGACCGCCACTGAAAACGGCTAGTCCGCCGCCCTCCGACCGCTCGCACATACACCTGTTCGCGGTACCGCACACTTCGAGAACGCTGAGGAAGAAATACTTTCCAATGTATGTAAATTGTGAAATCATTTTATACTAAAGAAATTAAAAAAAGTAAAAGCGAAGGTCCTCACCTTCGCTTTTACTTTGATGTTTTCTCTTTCATCATACGGAATGAATGTGCGAAAAGTTTGACATACACTTTGGAAAAAAGTGTTACTATACTATGTAGCCTAGTTAAATACAGATTTTGACTTTGACTTTGGACGCCCAGCTGGAAGATGATATTTGTTTCTTTTTTATGATATGGTTGCCTGAAATAGTTTATCGTTTAGTGAAAACGTCGCCAGTTACAAACAATGTATCGAGTCATATTGTAATTTACTTTTTCCTAATGTAACGATTAATAAATAAATTTTCCTCAGCACACCCCTAGGCTCGGTACAGCAGGTGTACGACGTGAACGTGATGAAGCTCCTGTACGACTGCCTGGACTCCATGCGCGTGACGCGCGACGACGCCGACGAACTGCTCCGAGAGCTCACCGCCGAGCTGCCTGACGTCATGTCCGGGTATTATACTAATATACTTTATAGACTCTATATATAAGTATATATTTACTATATAGACGTTACTTCTGAAAACTGAAGCCATGGACAGCTTGTTGTTGTAAAAAAAGAAATTATTATTCTACAGTACTTAATAAAGTATAAGTATTACTTATTGAACTACAAAAAATATAGATCATGTATCTTCAAAGTCCCTGTTCTATAATTAGTATTAAAAATATACTTGATCTAGGAGAAAGCTAAAAGAACTCAACTCTGTATCTCATCGATGTTTTGTATCTTGTATTACAGTGCAAAGTCCCGCTTTGAAGTCGTAGACACGTTGGTTCGCAAATGGTTATTGAGATATGGCGGAGATCCCAGTATGTATAAAAAGCAAACGCGAGCATTCGACGCGCTTGCAGCGTTAGCTGATCGGCTCATACGACAACATGTGAGCATTAAAGTCTCCATTGATAATCCTAGTTTTCCAATTATAGAGCATAGTGCGACTCAGCTGCGCTCATTTGAACTTTTTAGTGACACGGGTACCCTTTTTAAACTCGGATAAACCTGGGATCAGTTTATTTGGTTGGGGTAATCATCATGCTTGATATTGCTTAAGCTAGCAACAGATTTGATAAACATGAAAAAATAACATTGAACTTTCACTTCACTTTCACTGTAGCGGTTATGTTTAGGTTATTTTTTTTTCATTTCATATAATACATATTATTATATTAAATAAAACCCTTTTGCAATAGTATCATGTTATAACCAGTGACAAAATGACAACAGGTTGAAGCAATGGAAGGTACAGATGAGCAATCTCATAAGATAATGGAATCTTTGGAGGCTGCGCTGAAAGACGTGTCCGGATTCAGGAAACATTTACACGAACGTCTTGGGCCGGCACTGGCTGCATTGCTGCATACAGCGAATATTGAGGATCTAGGTAAATATTCTAAGTAAATTCATATTATGAATTTATATAATGTTACCTGCAATGCCCCTTCGTTCATGCTGAACTTCTACTAACCTTTTTCTCTGTTTGGGAATCATTCACGAAATGTTCAAAAAAATATCATCGAAATAGGTTCAGATGTTATCGTGTAAGAAGGCTATTCGTTTTTATATCATTCATTTTTATATTAGGATGCTAGAAGTGCAAAAAATAATATATAAAAAAAAATGGCAACAATGGCTGACTTTTTATAAATGTTATTTACTTTTAGCTACTGAAGAAACTATGACGTCACTAGTAAAGTCTCTGATTGACGATGATAATCCACTGTCGACTGAATCAATTGATGATATCGTTATTGGAGATGTCATGGATGATATAAAAGGTAAAGATATATGAAAAGTAGTTTTTAAATAAAAAATACTATACTCATACACAAATACAGTAGATGCCTATAGAATACAATATCTTAAATTATAATACATAATTATGTAATTACTTTGTTAGACTGCGGTGTACATGCGCCGAACGATGACTTGGAGCATATCATAAAAGTTGCAATCGATTGCTTAAAAGCTCAACTTGTGGGGGATGCAGAAGCCAGACAAATCGAACGAGATGTTGAAAAAGCTATGTCCGATGTGGTATGCGGAAATCATAATATTGTCTTTAAATAAATATTCAGTTATATTAAGATAAAGGGATAATTTCACGCATTCTTTAATTTCAGAAGACTATTTCGTCAGTTAAAGAGCCCTCAACTGAACATAGTGAACCTAAATGAAGAATATGTTACAAATAATGATGATCCCTGCTTCGATTGTTCATATTCTTATTAAATAATATTTAATATAAGCTAATATGATTTCATTTAAGGTATTGGAAGCTTAATAGTTTTATTTTAACGGAGTTAATTTAATTTTGTTATTATATTTATAATTAAAAAGTTATACACATTGAAAAAGTTTATTCATTTGCCTATAGAGCTATATAAAACCATATACGTAGTACCATTAAATATTAAACATACTAGTTCTAATTATTATAAATTAGAATCATTATCCGTAATTTAGCTTTTCTATCCACCAAATAAACGAAGTTGGTGGCTACGTAGGCCGGTTTCCAAAGCTTGAAAATAATGTCAACTATACTATTTTCGGAACTTGTTTTATTATTTCATGATCATGCGTTACATAAGTATATATTTTATCAGATCTATAACAGAAAATATTTTTTAAGGAATATCCTTTCAAAAATGGAATACTGATTAAGTTTAATCTTAAGGATAAATAATATTATCTGTGCCCTGTCATTTACAATTGACATTTGCAGTTTATAGTCATTGTCAATTTTCCTTTGCATTTTTCTTCGCATTTGCACAAACTGCATTAAGTGTTTTAAATAATCCAATAAAAAATTTACTTAGATAATGTTTGGAATATCTAATATGGTTGAAAAAATCATATTTTAATCAAAACGTTAATTCAACATGAACAAATATAAATAGTTATTACTCTGTGTGTTGTGCTACTTCTTTACGTATAACTGTAAAACGGCAAATTAGTAATACAAAACCTAAACCATTATAAATAAACATCGTTAATTACTTGTTATTGGTTGTTAAAGAAAAGTGCATATTAATTAATAATTAAGATAATAAGTGAAATCAGTGTTCAGATTGTTACTGTTTAAAGAATGCAATGTACGCTCCGGATCATCATAGAAGGAAAGATGTTAAGGATGTTATGTATCGCAGTAATTCTAGCCTCGACTTGATATACGCTGAGCATCCGTCCGCCAATGGTCTTCGACGCGAATACGGCAGCCACGGATCTATTGATGTGATCGGCGGCGCAAACGAGCGGTTGCCTACTATGGTGCATAATTATAGTGGTGTAACTAGTGGAGACAAACCGTCAAGTCTTGCCAGGGTTACAGATCGTTTCTCCGAAATCTTGGCGAGTGATCACGCTGATGGTCCTACACCAAGAGCCAGTGTAAGTCCTAAACCTCGGTTAAAATTAAACAAATTATGGGGTGGAAATACTCCCATAAATCCTCGCCATTCAAACGATGATAGCTCTATATCAAGTATTGCTGAGGTTACTAAACGAAAACAATTTGCTCACTATGACTGTCAATCTCTTATGGCAAATTTGAGCTATGCAGCCGAAATCAGAGGTGCATTGTTAAGTAGAAGACGTAATACAACAACAGGAGCATCAGCAGCTTCACTCTTGGCAACCCGTGGTCTGCCTCCAGGAGAAGATACTGTACCTGATACTGGTGATGGCCGTTCTAATGAATTAATGGAAAGTTGCCCTTTCTTTAGGAATGAACTTGGAGGTGAGTAACAAATATTTTTACAGTTAAAAACTTTTTCACTTAAAAACATAATAAATGAAGTAGTGTTTTTTATATGTTGCATGAGCATAAGCAATTAATCATTAATTAAACTATCAGACTTAATAACATTCAAGAACACTAACATTAAGTAAAGTAGATAAATTAAACTTTAAATAATAATTTAAAAATGGTAATAACAGGCTGCTAATATAGTTAATGCTCTTAAAAGGAATATTTATAGATGGGTTTCATGACTTTCATTTTTGTATTATTATTACATGACAATTTTTATTGCATGCATAATTGATATTGAATCAGTCATGCATATTATGTTAATCAACACTTATCAAGCTATTCATATCTGTAATACAATATCAGTTCTATTTTAGAAATTGTAATCTACAAGAAACTACGTAAAAGCAAAGCAATTTACATAGTATATTCCTCAACAAAAAATTTTTCTTACATGTTTATGTAGCCATTTTAAAGATATTCATGATTTTTTAATTTTAGGTTACATTTTAAATGCCATAAATCCATATTATGCAATAGCAAACTTTACATAATGTTTTATACACATTTAAAATCTATATTTGTGTACATATAAACTTATACCTATGCCCCTTGCCCTTGCTAAGGGCTTAATAAAAATTTACATATTACATATTATAAACTTCTACTGATAGACAGCATATTTTAAAAGTGACTTTATTAATAAAAATCCAAACTTGCCTAATAAAACATTGTCATAAAGAATTGCAATATATCAAATCACGGATTGAGAATTTCTGAAAAACAAATGAAAATTTCTCCTCTGACAAGGGCAAATACACCCTATAAAATGGATTGATTTCATGTGCAGTTAGTTGTTTAATAAAAAAAATATTTTAAAGGGAAACCTTTCTTGGCATATACAAGAAGTTTACATAATCTGACTTTCCATTCAGGTGAAGAGGAGCGTTGTGTTTCACTGTGTCACAGAACAGCTCGTGGAGGGATTCCTGGGCAATATGGTGGCTGGCATCGACCTCGGGCTGCATATGGATTTTCAGTGTTGGAATTTCCTCCTGGTCACACGCACTGGCGACTCGGTTGCCCTTTCGCGAAATCCACTTCACCTTTACCAGTTGAAAGCCAAGATCTTGGAGCATTATACTATAGAAACTATTTTTACACACAGCGTAAGACAGAGTTTAAGAATTATTGTATATTATAATCTATACTAATATATAAAGCTGAAGAGTTTGTTTGTTTGTTTGTTTGTTTGTTTGTTTGTTTGAACGCACTAATCTCAGGGTCTACTGGTTCGAATTAAAAAATTCTTTTTTTATTGAATTGACCATTTATCGAGGAAGGCTTTAGGCTATATTATATCACGCTGCGACTAATAGGAGCGAAGATATAATGGAAAATATGAAAAAAACGGGGAAAATTATTCATCCTTGAGTGCTTCCTTTGCGTGTGCTGCGAAAACGGTTCAAGATACAAAAATAATATGTATGAAAGAATGAATCCTCTTTAAATAATCTAAAAAAAGTCCGCGACAGTATATGTCTATCTTCTAAGATTGATTCACTCACCATAATAATAAAAATAGATCCGACGGGGACGAAGTTCCGAGCAACAGCTAGTTATTAATATAATTCTGCGTGATTAATATATTTTTATGTATTTTTCTTATAATAGCTCATCAAAATTGGTTTGGAATGGATGAAAATCTTGGCCCCATAGCAATTTCAATCAAAAAAGAAAGAGTAGAATTACGTAGTAGAGTAGGGGATGCATCTGCGCCTGCATCACAACTGGCTTGGCAATACAGGCTTATTGTAAGGACATCAGAGCTACTTACTTTGCGAGGGTCTGTCTTGGAAGATGCTTTACCAATCCTCAAACCCAGTAATAACAGTGCCACATATAATACTAAAGAAGTTTTGGATTATGTTGCCCCAGAATTGCAGCTTAGTTGTTTAAGGTGAGAAATGTTTCTGTTCTTAAATAGCATGAAAAAACTCACAAGCTTTATTTTATTTCCAATACTCTAATATTACAGACTTGGTGTGACAAACACTGCAACAGAAGAACAGCTTCTACGGCTAGATGAACAGCGTGTGACAAGACATTACAAAGTGGGTGTTATGTATTGCAAAAGTGGTCAATCTACTGAAGAAGAAATGTATAACAACCAGGAAGCTGGCCCAGCATTTGTCGAATTTCTTCAAATGCTGGGTCAAACAGTACGATTGAAGGATTTCGACAAATACAAGGCAGGCTTAGACAATAGGACAGATTCGACCGGACTGTACTCAGTGTACACGACGTATCAAGGCTGCGAAATAATGTTTCATGTGTCTACTATGCTTCCATACACGCCAAATAATCGACAGCAGTTACTAAGAAAGCGGCACATCGGTAATGATATTGTAACAATTGTCTTCCAAGAACCCGGCGCGGCCCCATTCACACCGCGCAATATTCGATCTCAATTCCAACACGTTTTTGTTGTTGTTAGAGTGATAGACCCGTGTTCGGAAAATACGCATTATAGTATAGCAGTGAGTCGGGCGAAAGAAGTGCCTTTATTCGGTCCGCCGATAAAAGATGGTGCTGTTTATCCCAAAGGAGAGGCATTTACCGACCTTTTGCTCAGTAAGGTACGTGGTTATCTTGCTACAACTACAAAATAACACATAACATAGTTCTAACTACATTACATTTATGATAAAAAATGATATTGTAAAATAATTTTTGATGTTGATATTTTCAGATAATAAATGGTGAAAATGCCGCTATACAGTCCCCAAAGTTTAGTACAATGGCAACGAGAACGCGACAAGAGTACCTGAAAGACTTAGCTAAGAATTATGTCACTGCCACTACAGTAGACACGGGGCAAAAATTTTGTAAGTTGATCATAATTAAACAGTATTATAATTATTAAATAATTGTTACATATCGTTGAACAAATTCATGTAACATTTACATTTTTTACAGCAATATTTTCATCACTATTAATGAAAAGTAGTAACAATTCAAGCAGCAATAATGCATTGGCTCAAAAAGTAGATGACTGTACTAATGATGTCTTAGTTGGTGGTGCCTTATGTTTTCATGTAAGTTTACTTTGAATAATACTTGCAATTGTGTCTGCTATTCTATTAAGACATCTTAATTTCCAATATAATTCTTTTTAGGTCCAAATACAAGATGAAGGTTCAGGAGGTATGTTGGTGGAATGTATAATGGGAGTGTCCGCTGATACAATTGTCGTTGTAGAAGAACATTCTCGGCAAATCATCCTAGTTATACCTACTAATACCTTACTGGGTAAGATTAAATAAATAAATTGTTTTAATTGTGTATTTAAAACTTAATGTTTAATATAAAAATTCTTTGAATTATTGCATTTTGAAATGGCTCTTATTTCTTATAGTAAGTTATATCTCTAATGAGTTAAAACTAATTTATGTTATGTTAAAATAGTCGTACAGTCATACATGGTATAATTTGTTTTACCGTTTTTCTATCTTTTATTGCTTATATTTATAAGGTATATAACCACAATGTTATCAACAGGGTGGATAGTGAACTGGTAAGGAGGCATTCAACTGTCGACGACCGAAGTGTGCAGACGTACCTCAATAGTAATAACCATGTGTCAGTGTAAGGTATACTTACATTGCTTATTAGTGTTTTGCGCATTTTACAGGATGGATAGTGTCGGGCGATTGGACGCGCATCTACTACCACCGCGGCGAGAGCGTGCGCGTGCGCAGCGGGCCCGACATGCTGCTGCGGCGCCTCGCCAGCGTCGCGCCTGCGCACGCGCACGCGCTCTCCGAGCTCACGCTCGAGAGGGGCGCCGCCTCGCAACTCGGTGCGTTACAGTTACATGTGTTTATTAGTAGCCTCTTAACCCGCGTTGTTTCCGTAACGATTGCAATACTGGGATTAACATTATTCTGTGTTAATCCAGGGAGAAATAGTTTTTGTATTGGGTTTTAAGAAACTGAGCAGCAGGTTCGAGTAATGGTAAGCTATCATTTCCGTACAAGAACTTTCGTAAAGTTAACTTTCGTAAGGCTGCGTTGTCGACCTGTAAGAAATATAAACAATTTTTCAGGTTTCCACGTGCAACCGGACGGGTTGGTTACCGCAGTAGAGGGCGGGGGCCCGGCGGCGCGAGCGGGCGTGCGGCGCGGCGCGCGCCTCCTGGAGGTGTGCCGCGCCGCTGTCGTGGCTCTGCCGCACGATCACCTCGTAGACTTGTTGAAGACCTCGGATCCAGTCACGGTAAACTATGCTTTATGTCACATCGGAATCTTTCAGTTTTAGTATTTTTGGGAGATGACGAATATTAACGCTGTAATAATGATCTTCATCGAGTCATTAGAAAACCATATAATAAAAAACACCTTAAGTAGCTGCCTGCTATAGTTATAGCTTGTAAAACTTACGAAGATCTTAATTTAATTAAAACCCCTAAAACCATACAAACTTTAAATTTTCACTGTTTATTAAAATTTATGACATAATATTTATAAAAGGTAATGCAATAATTATTATGTGTATAGGTGACGCTGACGTTCGCGGCGAACGCACGGTGCGAATGCGCGAACTACGCAGGCGAGGCGTGGGCGCAGCAGCCGGGCCGCCGCCGCGCTACTTCGCCGCCGCGTTCCGATACATCTGGATACGGCACGGGTACGATATACACACATCGCACTGTTAAACTAAATTCGACGAGACTCCACAGCTTACCTAGCTATTATAATACATTAGCTGCTCCCGCGACTCCATCCGCGTGGACTTTCATATAAACTTTGACCCCCCCTTCCCTCCTCATAACTCTTTTTTCCAATTGAAAAGTAGTCTTTGTCCTTCCCAGGCTCTAGAATATCTGTATACCAAATTTCGTTTTAATCGGTTTAGTAGTTTTAACGTGATGGAAAGATAGACGGTTACTTTCGCATTTATAATATAAGTATGGATAATTCAAAATATTAAAAAAAAAATTTTTTTCCACATTCCAAATTTTCAAATTTAAAATTAAGTCAATCTACTACACAATTAGTAACTAACTGATCAGAAACGAAATGATTGAAATATTATATTATAGAACGTAAAAGGGTATTTTATATCTGATAGTATTTTTTTTTGTTACTAAGGTGGTTCGGGTCGCAGCGCGGCGTCGCCGGGCGGCGAGGCGGTGCGGCGCCGCTCGCAGGACGACTCGCCGCGACACCCGCGCCGCCCGCGCGCCGCCGCCAACACCTCCTCGCTCACGGTACACGCGCACACACACACACACACATACATTCACATACTTACCTTACACGTACAGATGACCTCACGGTGAACACGCACACACACACTAAATAAGTTTAAATGCTAATATTACATAGACACACCACTACAAAATTATATATGAACATATTTAACACTAGCTGTGCCAGCGACTTCGCCCGCGTAGAATAGTGACTTTGGGCAGCATTTTTGAAAATGCCTAACCCGCGCCAACAAACGTTCAGCAAGTTCAACGTGATTCTTTAAATTGCCATAACTTTTTTATTTATCAACCGATTGACATGAATTAAACACTAAATGTTAAGTTAAGCTTACCACAATATATAATTGAAAACCCCATCTAGATAAGATAAGCCGTTTCTGGGATAGCGTGCACAAACAAACAGACAAAAATTCCAAAAATCATTGTTTTGGGTTCTATTGCGTTAATAAAGGTAATATTGTAATATTAATGTAATATTTTTCTCATGTATCTTCAATGTACAGACAGCGACTCGTTACGTTTTTATTATATGTATAGATTAAATTATTTTACCTCGTTTTCGAGTTCTGTTGAGTTTGTTTTTTTTAAAGGATCACAGAAGTGATCATATTACAAAGAACACATATTAAATTATTAGAGAAAAAAATATCATCAGATTTATTTTTTATATTTGCTTTTTGAGCCTAGTTTTATAGCCAGCTCCGTTCAACTGAACTTTATAGTTAACAACTATTATATTATAATAGGAAGAACTGATGCGTCTAATGGACGCAGAACTGGGGGAATCGAAAGGGAGCAGTGCGGCATCAACACGGGAAGGAAGTAGGAGCGGAAGTAATGCGGGAGGTGCGCCACTTCCTTTACCAGATGCGTCCGCTCTTGATTGGGCAGCCTTAGTGCATACAGCTACGCGAGCTATGCTGCAGGTAATGATTTAATTAAACACTAGGAAAAAATAAATTTTTAGATGTTATAAAAATAAGTCTATGGTATCAGGTATGTCTTCTAATTGTTACATTAGTTTTAGATGCGAAAAGAGAAAGAAACAAGACCAACTAATAGACTGAATAATAAACGCCATTTCTTAACATAATATTTGTATATTTGTATGCTATATATGTTAATTATATTTTTACGATTTACAGATATGTGAGGAACATCAATATCCATCGCTGGACGCAACAGAATCATTTCCTGAACCACTTCCCAATGAATCTGTAAGAGAATGGCCAGACAAATCTGTGAGTAATTATGAAGTTAACTTTAGATTTTCGTTACTTTAGATTTAACTTTAGATTTAGGGTTCAAAAATCTTCACTTAACTTACTTTATTAATTTATTCAAAACTACAAATATATGACCGGTTTCGCTATATCAACTGCCTGATGATGTTATATTTGTACTTTTATTTTAAGCTTAAACTGTTTTGTGAAATATAAAAAAGTATATAATAACAATAATACTTCTTTATTTGAGTAAGATTAAATACGTAATAATAAGCCTATGAAGCCATAGGCTCCCGAAGTAGTGTTAAACTGTATTTCAGGAGCCCGTGGCTTCTTCCATTTGAACAAGATGATGAGATACATACTCAAATCGAGAAACTATATAAAAAAAAGAATATACATATTATACCAAAGAAAAGTGTTTGCGAAATATAAATAATTGCCTCAAGTGTGTGTGTGTGCGCGTGTTAGCGTGTGAATGTGCGAATACATGTGTGTGTGTTTGAGAGTGCGTGTGCAAGTATTTGTGTATGTCGCGTTTCGAATAATAATGGTGAAAGTATAAATGGTGTGTATGAATTGTTTCCAGCCAAACCAAGCGGTAGCAGCGGCGGCGAGTGTGAGCCCGGTGGCGGCTAGTGCGGCGGCGAGCGCGGAGGCGAGCGCATGCGCGTGCGGGCTGGCCGAGCGCGTGGCGGCGCTCGAGGCGGACGCGGCCGCCGCGCGCCGCCACCACCGCCTGCTCGACGACGAGGTTCTTTCTTTCTTATATTATGACAAAAAGCTAGTCAATGTCAATGTAATAATTAATTATTGAGTCAAGTAAAATCGTCATCAAGTCGTATTTAGTCGAGTCAGTCAGTCGTTTTTCATTTTAATAATATTATACAGGCAATGAATAACTAATTAACTATTAAGTACATTAAATATAATTTTCAATTCGATGCCAAACAATATAGCTGCTATCTAATCTGGTTCATGTCTAATCCCAAGACTAAGTAATAAAATATAAAAATAAAAATATATTTAATATATTTCCAGGTGAAACGACTCAGGCGTCACAACGCTCGACTTCGCGAAGAATCTGCACGTGCTGTCTGGCAACTGCGGCATTTTACACAATGGCTGAAGCGGACGGTCGATAAACAGTAATAGATACACATACACATATACACATTCTTACATACATACAGTTTATTTCAAACAAATAAAACTCCTCCACATTGAGCTACTGTAGGCTGTATCAAAAAATTGTAATAACAGGTAGATTAATAAATAAATTATTAATAATAACTTTCCTCATCAACTCACATTAGATAGCTTTGTCAAACAAAAGCTAATTGTTTTTTTTAATAATACGGTTTTATTAATTAAAATGGTTTTCTTAAGGTTACAATAAATAAGTACTCTTTTATTAACAACGACGAAACATGACGGTCCGTCCATATTTTTTGAATTATTTTAGGGTAAATAGAGTTCAAACTCGTGTTATGCCTTTTGCGCGAAATATCATCTTTATCCTTTAGTAACGGTTTGTTTATATATATAATATATACATATTACTGATCAATTAATACTACGAAATCTTTAAAGGTTAATAAGTTATCAATTAAAAACTCCTTGGCATTTCCTTTCTATTGTTAAATTAAACGAAAAAGAACATTAAAATTAGTATTTTGTATATTGTATTTATAATGTATTAAACATTTATTCACATTAATGTAGTGCCTAATATGATAAACGACTTTCAATTACAATTTTTAGATATTATGTATTAAGACTTTGAACAAAAATCTTAAATAGTATTATTGTATTTACTGCGCATTTATCTAAATAAATACGAGGTTGCCTTTATACGTGTAAGTTGTTTTAATCTGTGAAGCTGCGAAGAGTGATACATGGTATTTCCAAAGAATAATTTCTTATGAGAAGACGGATAATTAATATTCGCGCTGTTTCTTATGAATTTTGTGCCTTTCTTCGGCTTCTCGCGAAGCTATTGTGTTGGCGTACTTTAAGTAACATTTTATTATAGTATTGTAGGTATAAATGTTTGTTATCGCCTGATTGTAGACTATATTCTAAAGGTCCGTTTATGCGGTGTCTTCAGTTAAAAAATAGATAATCGTTAGAGGCATTGAACGTTATATACATACAAAAATGAGTAAATCTGTAAGTCAACTATTTGCGTATCAAAAATGCAGTACATGTAACTTTTTCTTTAAATTAAATTGATTTTTACGCCACAGGCGAGTACCGGCATCGCCTAAATGGGCCTCAATCCAGTTGCTGTTTTTTTGTTGGCGAACGCCATGACGTTAAACAGTTAGGGTTAGTTAATCCTACGTAATATATAACTATTGGTTATATATTGTTAATACTAAGTAAATTATAACGTGTTATTATAACGACTAATCGTGTTTAAATCGATGCTAATAAAGTCGCGTCCAGTGATTTATGTATCTAAGGTTAATTTGCACTCTCCACACAATTATTAAACTATACAAATAGACTGACGCACATTTACACTTTGCTATTATATGCCTTTGCTATTTATATCAATATACTTATACGTACAAAAATGCAGCTACAATGTTAAGCGTTCAAGTACACAAGAAAAAGAATAATTTAACAAGACCAGTTGTTTATTCATTGGTAAATAAATTGCTTTAATCTAAAAAAAAATCATATTATTTAATTCGATTTGTTCTAATATTGTATTGTAAGATATTTTTTTGATACAAAGCATTGTGTATAATGTTTTTGATAGACTTATTATGTTCACTGTGTTTAAAATGACTTTTTCAAGTTTGTTCAGGAATAGAAATGAGAAACACTACTTGTATTATTCTATATGATAAAGTTAATTTATGATTGCGTTTAATTGTCTTTTAATTAAATTTAATATTGTTACATTATAATAATATAGCCCCCAAAATTATTGCTAATTTCATCATATTTTTGCCGCACATTCAATATTATTTAGAACATATTGAATAATGTTTTAAATATATTTTGTACATAAAAGAATCTCAAGCTTGGACTTGATAAAAAATGAAAGCTTTATTAGTTTAAGCCACATGAACAATGAATTCTTAAGTAGTCTTTAATTGTATTTATTTTGTTAATTTATCATATTTTGAAGTATTTTATAATTACCAAATTATAATCGAGCGACGATGCATTACCGATTACTATACACATAAGGCGTAAGAATGTAAGTTATTTGTTGTAGGAAAACATTTTATTATCCCAAAATTATTGTGTAACAAGAATCAAGTTTATAATGTCCAGTGGTTATTACGATTAACCGGAGAAGACGTGAGACAACTATAAAAACAGTTTGAGTAATAAAAAGTACCTATACGAATAAATAAAGATACGCAAATAACGGCCGTAATATATTATAGTTTAGGTTAGCGCGCGTGTTACAATGTAATCGTAGTTATTTAATTTATTTTTAAGTCAGCTTTGAAAAGTAAAACTTTACCATGTACCTTGGCATTTAAATTCATTTTATTTTACGTAGTTTTGTATTGAAGTGATATTAGGACGTCTGAACTCTGAATTGACAGTGACCGAGACATTTTTGATTTTGTTGTTTTCATATGTATCTATACTTTTATATTTTGTATGATTCTCGCAAATATGTTACGTATATTGCATATTGTTTCCGTAGCAGCCATATGAAAAATATTATACTTATACAGATAAAAAATTTTACAATTTTTCATTCCACAATATAGATAAAACATTTCTTTCGTTATTTAGATAAGTTAACTGTCGAATTATATTGCGTAGTAGATCAATTAAACGTTACTTATTTCTTAAATTCTACTAAAGTAACTTAATCTGTGAGTAATCAATTATAGGAAATTATTTTTTATAATCAATTAGGTACGTATTCATGAGTATTAATATTTATTTCATAAATAATAACGTTTGGTTTGTGTTACATATTTATTTCATCTTTTCTATTCTTGCAATACATGTGTATGAAATGACAACATAAAAACCACGTATATGGCTGAGATTCTGAGGCTTAAACTCTATGTAATAACTGAGGATTAACATCGGATATTTAATATAGTAGTATTTGACTTGTGTGAGTAAAGTACTTACTACAAAACATTGAGAAAGCATCTGAAGTCACATGTTACTTTTATTCACTGCTGTTTACAATTTGATTGTATATCCCACCTGTCACATCTGACAACTGCGTAATGTTCATTGATTAATTACCAAAGTGTAGTTTACCGCCATAATTTTTGAGGATTTTCTTTATATTTATCACTTTCAGCAGTTTTCATTTTAGTGTTACTGCAAAATATCCTTAGATAAGTTTTTGTACATTTATTTTAGGACATTCCAGTTTAAATAAAGTATATACCAAAGAATCGTATAATTTTTTAATCCCATAATTTCCATTCCTACACTTTTGTGCTGTAAGGTTAATCAGTTTTGATTACCTGACAAAACGTTGTAATTTTTAGTAAGTGACGTGAACATGACGTACATATTAAATAGAATAGGTATATACCATTTTAAAAATTTGCAATATATATATTGTCGCCACACTTACAGGCGTCCAGAACATATATGTAGCATAAATTTTTTATCCGTCCTTATAACAAAGGCATTGATGACAATCGCAAAGAACAAAAATGTACTACCAGATTAGATAACATTTTATAATAACCAGAATGATAGATGTACGGACAAATTAATTATTTTGGACTTAAAATTTATTTTAAGTTTATATAATAATACAATTAATATGTTGAATTAGAGTTCGCTAGGTATTGCACCAAACATATTATTTTCTTAATATTATATACACTACAGTAGCTAACAAATGATAATTGAAGACGATATAATACAAGAAGAATTTTATATTAGACAGAAAAATTAATGTCGCGGGTACCCCCGACTAACCGACTAACCGACTTCAAAAAAGGAGGTTTCTAAGATAGGATAGAGATTCTACCGTGTATATGCTTTTTTAAATTACGAAATATAAAATCTTAGAGGTATTTTATTGTGAAGGAAATACGCTATGTCATATGTAGATATATTTATAAGGAACGTGCTTCATATACAAATGGATTTAACTACCTTATCTAATAGAAGGGACAAGTGGCCCTTGATTATAAGTACATATCAAGATAATTAATTATGCTGACCATAGGTTATAAATGGGCAACATTTCCTATAAACGTTTATTAATTTTAAGAAGAACAAAATGCGAACATTAATCTTTTTGTGTATATCAATGGCAGCTACTACTCTAGGTAAATTAATACGTTGCTATTTATTTTATTTTAAGATGAAAGAGAATTTTTAAATAAGTAAATTATTACAGCTGTGCCTAGACGGTCCATGCGTATCGTTGGGGGCAATTCCACGACTATCCAAGAGTATCCATACATGAGTAACATGCAATATGGCATTTGGGGAATTTGGTGGATGCAATCTTGTGGAGGTTCTCTCATCACTACTAAAGCTATTTTGTCAGCTGCACATTGCTATTAGTGAGTATTAATAAAATACAATGCTAACGAGTATATCTACCGATAAATAAAAAAAATCATTAATAATATGCAATGTATGTTGATAACTTAGCTAATTAAGAGTATTTTTCTAGTTTGGACGATCCATCGTCCTGGCAAGTTGTTTTAGGATCAACAATGGCCTCAAGTGGAGGAACTACATATAAAGTTTCCCAACTAATATGGCATCCTCAGTATGACAGCTACAGTTTAACAAACGACGTAGCAATCGTAAAGTTGAAGAGCGGCGCGCTACTATCTAGCAGGGTTTCTGTAGCGAGAATCGCTGGTGCAAACTATAATTTGCCTGACGGTACTGTCACTTATGCCGTGGGCTGGGGTGCATTGAGGGTTTGTAACCATTTTTCCTTTCCTAAACATAATTTTATTCGATGTCCATTTAGAATAGGTTTAACTGAAGTAATTTATACGTTACCTTATTACTTCTTGATGGTACATAATAATTTGCATTTGATATCGAAACCACAAAATACTTACAATTCATCACTCAAAGTAAATTTACTTACATTTTAACAAACAGTCTGGCGGTGAAGCAGCTGAACAATTGCAGCACGTAGATGTGGATGTAATAAATCAAGAAACATGTGCTGAAAGATACGCTTCTTTGAAAGAACAACCAGGTCACGAAGACTGGCCCGATATTACAGATGGTATGATATGTGTGGGAATTCTCGACGTTGGGGGAAAAGACGCGTGTCAAGGTGATTCCGGTGGACCTCTAGTGCATCAAAAGGATGTTATAGTTGGAATCACTTCGTGGGGTTACGGTTGTGCACACCCTGAGTACCCGGGAGTAAATACTCGAGTTTCTTCTTATACAGATTGGATAGTTTCCAATGCTATTTAACCATTAACAGCTTACATTTTATCAAAAATTCAAGATAGATTTGTTTTTTGTAGAAATTATTGAGAGATTAATTTCTTATCGTCAAGTAAAAACATCTAAACATGTATATCTAATTTACAAAATGATAATATTTTGTGGTACCTGAATTATGTATAAAAAAGGACTAAATAGGGCCAAAGGACAGGATATCGATTATAAAATACGAGGTGAAAAAGAAAATATTTGCTCTTGCTAGAAATGTTGAAGTTAATTTTTTAAAAGGCGAATGATACCGACCAATTACAAGTGCGCCCGATCTAAGATCTTCATCCTATGCTCCAAGTAGTTTTAAGATATAAAAATATGTATCAAAATAAAACAAATGTTTCTAAAAATTACTGTTTTTTATTGCATTAAGATCAACGGATAATATTCATTCTTCTCAATAAATGGAACAAAGTTATATCTTATTCGCGATTTAAACTTAGTAAGTGCACGCTCATCACAATCACTGTATAAACATGTCTATATTATAAGCGTCAAGCTAAAATCTATATATTAATATATATTTGAATATCACACGTATTAATTTTAATATTATATTATTACCTAGCAACAATAAATGCTCTTTTTGTCAATTTCAATGGCACGTTTTTGCAATATTTTTATACACATCAAAATCTTAACTTCAATAAATCACGTATAAATATAATAATAAATAATCACATTAAATTTGTAAAAATAAAACGAAAATGTAAATAATTCATCACTTTCAATTGACTTTTAAACATCACTAGTAACCTTCATTTATCTCTTATATAATACGTTATTGGATATAAATCATACAAACTAAAATGGACTATTTGGTTGTGATTTCATATCTTGAGATTTAAGCATAAGTAATCGCCTTCCTATTCATAATTAACTAGCTGTGTCACGAGGTTTTACCCGCGTATTTCCCGTTACCGGGGCAATATGATTTAAGCTATCCTCTCTCTACGTACCAACCTAGACTTCCACGAATAATTCAAGACCAAAATTAGCCAAATCGGAAAGGACGTTGTTGACTCATAGCATAACAACGAAAAGTGGAATTAATTTTTATATTCATAATTAATACACGTGGACGGCTGTTATATTTCATTTGGAACAGGAGAGCTAGAAGTTGGGCAAATATATATAAGTAAAGGGTACAGGTCCCCGCGCAGGCGCAGAGCGCGCGACGCGTTGGGCGCCGCGCGGTGCTCCAGCTCACCGACCAGCACGTCGTCCACGAACACCGACCATTCGGACGCGCCTCGCACTACCCGGATTGTACACTGTCGGGATTACATAGTTTGGTAAAATTTGTTAAATTATAGTTCATTATATTATATATAAAAAGGCCATTGCTGGCAAAATGCGTGTCTGGTTATGAAAAAGCGAGCTGCAAAGCGATTAAATATTTTTGTACTGTTTTCTGGTTTAATAATTCCAGATCAACATTCAGACAAGACAAAGACATTCCCATATTCCATATTTTATTTAACAATTTGTGGACATGATAAACAATATGCATAACGCATATTCATACAGTTTCATCTTTCTAACTCAAATTATAAAAAATATATTTCACATCCTAAATACATTTTCATTTATGAAAACGTTCTGTCACAATAGTGCATAATACAAACCTTAGTCCCCGGCACAAGTCTAGCAGATCTCTGTCTCCGCTCCGCGCCCCACGCGCCGAGGTGCGCGTTGAGCACGACGAGCTGGCGGTCGAGCTGCGCGTCCGCGTGCGCGCGCACGTTCACGTGCAGCGACACGTTCGGCCGCGGCCACTCGCGCGCCGCGTCCATCAGGTCCACCACGAACGAGTGCAGTAATGCTCTCAGTCTGTAATATAGTACATACATACATTATACATTGATATTTATGTGTACAGATTTAAACATTATTGTTCAAGATAGAACTTAAGATTTTTTTAACCATATTAAAAGACTTACTTAGTAAGGTACGATCTTATAAAAGGGATGGGACACCAATCAAAACGAGTGATTACTACATGAAACTATAATATATTATGTATACGTTAATAGCAACAAAATTCATGACACTCATCAAAAAGTTATGAAATATTATTTTAAAATATGAACAGTAAACTAAAGAAATCCTCAAGTTACACTCTTTAATTTAAATCACGTATGCGTATAAAAAATCAATGTATGTGTGAGTGTAAATATGTCATAAAATCACAAACTTGGTAATATCATAATCCTATTCTTTAGAAATATGAACATCTCATTGTAATATATCAAATATATACAATAAAATAAAAATAAAGCGCTAAACGCATCAAGGAATATTTTGCTTCAAGAAATTAAATCTAAAGTGTAATGTAGTAATGACTCCAATATGTAACGATCTAACCTTCGTGTGACTTTCAATTAAACATCTCAAGTTTATCAACTTATATGCATACATCTAGTAGTCTATTTATTCGACTGATCAATTTACCTTGTATATTTCCATATATAGGTAAATTAGTGCATAACGAGAACAAAGTTATTGTGAACATACTCATTCTTTCGATTTCAAATAAAATCGTGCCAATAAACTCATTACTCGTGAGAGTATATGTGACATATATATACATTATACATAAAAGTATGATATGAAATTGTAGGTGAGCACCGACTATACTAAATTAGAGTTTTTTGTATTCGTTTTTGTCAGAACAAGGTTTGTATGTTGGAAGAAAAACACGGTTTGCTTTCGCGCGCATAAAGTAGCGAAGGTATAATCTTTATACTAAGAAAGACATAAATTAAATAATAAAACGTTACCTTCCATAAATAACTAGTTGGTGACCTTCAGGAATTCCATTAGTCATCGTCGCTATAACGTTTGAATGCCAACTCGGTTCGTCGCCCTTTGTAGGTCCATCCACATAATCTCTAAGGGGTATCTAGACAAATTAAACAATTAATTTATTAATTTATTAGACAAATTAAACCTTTAATTTTAACAAACTAAATATAATATTTTAAAGTAAGATTTAGGATTTTAAAGAGATACACATTTAAAATTCTCATCAGTAATTATATATTATATATATTATACCTACTATAATAATTCACTTTAATATTCAATTTCTGTCTGAAGGTAATCAGTGCGAGTCACTATCATACGATCATATATTTTGACTTGACTTGGTAACAATTAAAAAAAAAATTAAAAAGTATTTTACCGTAAACGGTCCTTTACTAACGTCTTTAAAATAAGACCAGCAAAATATTCTTAAGACCTCTAACGAGTGCTCATAGGAGGTGATTTTACTTTACATCAGCAGCTCTAGTTTGAACGTCGATTGTCGTCGACTAGACTAGATTCAATACCGATTTTAAACGAGTGAATAAAAATATAAAAATACGATGAACTGATTATCGATTCGATAATCATTTACCGAGTTATATCGATAAATAGCTCGGTAAGAGGTATCAAATTTTTTACATTGACGACGATTGCAATCGGAGTAGAGCTTCAGATTCTTTTGCTCGTTTGCCAGAGTTTCTAAAAACATCTCACCTCAGGTGGCGGCGGAGCCAGCATCGGATATATGTCAGTCTTTGTCACATTGAGGGTGGCATCCCTGATGCCCGTCACTTGCAGCCAGCCCGCCACCAGCGGACTGGGGCTCCTGTGCTCATAGCTGCAGTAGTGCGACCCGTTCACTGCCCATAGCGTTTCTTTCTCATCCACTAACACTTCCACTGTGAATAGCGTGTCTATTTTGAATGGAAATAATCTGAAAATGTATATTTCTGTCACTTTTATACACATTCATGATTAAAATATCAAGCATGTTTTGGATAATGTAAGGAAATGAAACTTTTGGCTACGATACGATTATTTGTTTGGAATCAGTCTATCTGGTAAAAAAACGACATGAAAATCGGTTTCGTAGTTTTAAAGATTTAAGCCGATCGATGTGCTGCTATGGTATTGAAAGCACGTGTTGCTTATTGCCACAACCAAATATCGACCCTCAAACTTATTTTATCTACACACAACTAGACATTGGCAAAATTGCAATAACCCAGCACTGCCATTTAACCAAGAAGAAAAAGAGGATTTTCAGCCATCAGTAGGGACCGACAGAAGAAAGCGGCTTCGTTTTATACTATGTAATAACAAACAAGTTTCAAAACTTCCTTGTAAATTGTAAATATTATATTCATACATGTTTGTAATAAGAACATTAGGTCTAATTATGTATTATATAAAAGTATTCAGTTTTAATATTAAAGTACCTAAAAGCTGTAGTCTCTTCAAGGCCCCATTTGTCGTGTCGTTTCGTGTTTCTCACAACATAGCACTGTGGCATGCGAACGTTGAAATGGACGCCAATATCGCCACGCCCCGATTCGGGATCTCCGCAACCAATATTTATAGCAAACCTAGAAAATTATATCCAATAATTACATTATTTCAATAAGCTTCTCTATAGATTTTTTGCAACATTTAACAATGTAGGTATTTTCAGTTTCGATTTCAAATACAAAAGGTAATAATTGTATGTTAGTGTACGCTTTAAACGTTTTGACCGATAAGAAACGCTACTTAGTACTTACCATGGTAAATCTTCAGTGGGTGTGCCAGTGCATATTATGTGAGATCCGATTGATAAGGGCTCCACCAGTGTTTGTGTGAATTTCACATCACGGGCTTCAGCTAGTTGATTCTGAAAATTTTAATTTACGTTGATATAAATGATATATATGCATAAATACAACCTCAGTTGAAACTATGTTAAATAAACAAAGATTCAAGGCAGAAGGCATTCGAGTGTATCGTTCAAGGAAGTAATGAGCAATAGGAAAACCGATATTTTCTTGTAACAGCTTTTTGCCATTCCTGAGAAGCTTCCTATTAAAGTGATCACATAAATGAAATAGAAAATATACTAAATTAAAAACATAACGATGATATTAAAATGGTGTATAATACAAATAAAAATGCAGATAGCAGTCAGACAATTATAAAATTTTAATTATCTTTACGCTAATAAGGACTTCCTTTACTTATTATTCAACTCAATTCACATAGACCTAACGATGACGAATTAAGACAATGCATGATGTCATTGAATCTAAGTATGAATTTAATTGCCCTGTCGGGGTCACTCTCAGTAACCTAATCGATGATAATACACCAACGGGATTGCGTGTTTTAGGGTCGTTAACATCACACCAATAATAAAAACCTCAGGGCACCGTCTAATTTACTACCTTTAATGATGTATTCACTGTAAATAGAGTGGGGAAAAACCAGGGCAGTGTGTCCTTACAAATCGAAGTTATTGCTTCCATTATGCATGTTTAAAACAGGTACGACAAATTGTAAACGACTTAAGTAATAAAACTTCCACTACCCACTCTTTTCGATATATTTTCCCGGCATAATTTTCGACACTGCTTACGCGATACCTACCCGCATTTTAAACAACTTATATTTGCGCCTCATAGCTATCTTTTACTACTACTACTATTCTACGGATTTTTCTTGCTTATTCTTTAAGCGTAAAACATATTTATTGACGCATAAAATAATTAAAAGTTCTCTCAAGTCGAAAGTAATAATTGAAAATTCGAAATGACATCAGCTCTGATATATAATATAATATAATGTATGTACATATATGTACGTATAAAATGTACTTTTAGAATAAAAAAATGTAACGAGCTTTATCGATAAGATAATTTTTAAAAGTCAAAGAAATTGAACAGCGTCTGATAAGAATATTATCACATACCTACATGTTAAATTCTTTATTGTAGTATCGTATACATACACAGTTAGTGCTAGTTTTATTGAGTATTTCCGATTGCGATAAGTCACAAAATAAATACGCTTGAAATAACAAAATCAGTGTCAACGGTTAAAACAAACAACGTACAAATTACCAGGGAGACCGGAACATCTTCTGTGTTATCATCTGACTGGGAACAGCAAAACAGCCGACGACGAATGTTACGACAACTACATGTATTGCAAACCATGACCGTATCGATAATCACCACTGGTCCATTAGTCACGAATATAATCCGCGCACTGCATCCGTACGAAAATATAACTGTTGAATGTGAATGCTACTATTAGGTGGTGCCCTAGTTACGCACGTCTGTGACCCGCCACGGTCGCTATATCATTGAAGCTCGTACTTCGCTTGGTGCGACCATAAAATGGTTAGAAGGTAACATTCAGCGCGTGGTACCTGCTGTATTACCAACTGTTTACTAATTTACATTACCTTGACTCATCGCAAACAAGGTATAGTACGCGTGCGACGTATCTACTATCACAAAGATATTACTTTTTCCTAAGATATCTTGTAATTGAAATATAAAATATGAACTTATTAAATTTAACAAAAAACCTAACAATGAGAAAAACTTTAAAACTACAACAGCACACCACAAGAACTAGAACTAAACTACTAATTTTTTAACTATGTAATAGCTTAATATTGTCTCTATAGCCAATAAAATGCCACCTCCACCATTATAGTGAATTTATTTGGCAACTAAAATAATTAAAATTAGTATGTAATTAGTTGTAGGAAAAGGTGTTGTAATAGAACATAAAAAGTAATTACTTTTGTAATTGTTTTTATTTTTCTTTTTTTTATCCAAGATAAGTCACATAGAAATATCACACTTACCAAGAGTGTGGGTTATGTTTTTTATTTTAATTTTTATTTTAGGAGCTTTGTCGCTAAGCCACCACATCGCTCCATGTGTGTGGGTTGTTTGTTGTTGGTATGTTGAAATCTCTTTAAACGCTACTAGCCAAAAAATGGAAATTGTACTCTCTTTTACCAAAGCAAGCATGTAAGCAAGCTTTGTCAAAATAAGTCCTGAAGTTCTAGTATCATTATTTTTCTTCACAGATATATCTTAATGTTTCTGGTAGTCATGGTAGTCTATTACACATTCACTTCCCTTCTATTTGGCATTACTATAATCGAGTCAAAATTTTTTATACTAGATTTATAAGAAGATGAGATGACAATTATTTATAATTCTTAGAAAGGGGGGCATGGACATGGCAATTTATTTATACACTGTTTATACTGGTATAAATCAACCTATAAAAGGTGGAAGTTGTGAACTACAGATTGGACACTACAAACTGTAACAAACATAGGCAGACAAAGAAAATAGTTACAGCAAAATATAGCTGGCTAAAATAGAGAACAATAAACAATGAAAATAAAGATAGATGAGAAATGAAAGTTACTATACTATTAAGTTTTACTACTAAGTAAAACTAAAAGTTCATTCAAGTAATATTTTATTCATATTTTAAGTAAAATCATTAAGCTTTAAATAAATCCTAATGGATTTTTACCAAGTTATTTATTTATATGAAGATTCCCTCATAAAACCACAAGATCATTTTTGCTACGTGCATTTTCACAATTATTTGCATTAACAAATTTATGGCATCTGTATTCTAAGTTACAAAATCAAAATCATTTTATTGAATAAGCTTTATTTGGTGAAAGGAAATGAGGTATAAATATTTTTAGACTTAGAATAGTAGGTATAATTTCTACAAAGTAAAATAAAAGAGACATTAACAGAGGCAAACTGTTTTTTTTTTTTATTATAATAACTTCCCCGTGAATTATTTATTCTAGCAAACTCTATTTGAACTTACCTCAAAATCTAGAGCATCTTCTGCAAAATCATATTCTATAAATTCCCTCGGTACTTGTCCTTCTTCAACACTATCCATAGTGATACAGTTCACACATTTCATGCCTATTGGCATATTTCTGATGACTTCTACTCAGCACACGCTGTGACACTTATATCGACAATGGACATGATAACGT